>SNQJ01S0019507.1:111517-130161 GCA_010110895.2 Picea sitchensis | reverse complement strand
AGTTGAAGATACCAAAAAAATTCCCTTGGAAAATCCCACATAAGTGGATCCCTTGTTGATCGTAATGACCCATGAATATTCGAACTCCTCCACCCAACCCCTCTTCACTCATAAATACCAAATTAAAAACTCCTTGGCTTTACTGAATATGGACAATGGAAGCCAGAAGAATTTGGTGTCTCAAAACCTTGTCAACCACCTTAATTTGGTTACTACTCCACATCCACAACCCTATCAGCTCGTATGGGTCCAGAAGGATGGCCCCCGCCTCTTAGTTTATCAGCATTGTCTAGTCATTTTTTCCATAGGCCAATTCAAAGATATTGTCCATTGTGATGTCTCCCCCTTGGATTGTTTGGATTTGCTGCTAGGTATCCCATACCAAACCCAAATAAATTCTATCTATATGGCCAAATCCCACCAATACAAACTTACCAAAGAAGGCCACACTTATATCTTAACAGCAGCAACACCCAAACCCCCTGCTACCAAAGAAAAAATCTCGCATGTACTTTTAAACCAATGTGTCTCTCTCTATTTGGTGCGCCCAATAACACCAAACAATACCACTTACCATGTTCCTGAAACAATGACTCCCCTCCTCCAAGAGTTTGCATATGTGTTTCAATCTCCGTCGGGACTCCCCCCCTCCCGGCACATTGACCATTCCATTCACCTCATCCCCGAATATGCATTACCTAATGCCCCTACATATCGGTTGGCCCCAACAGAAACAGAGGAAATGGAAAGATAATTGACTGACCTCATCAACTCTGGCCACATCCAAGCATCATCTTATCCCTGTGCTTCAGCCACATTTGTCATCCCGAAAAAAGATACTTCAGAAATGCGCCTTGTCACTGATTATCGGGCCTTGAACAAAGCCACAGTAAAAATTCGTTACCCCCTGCCCCATATTGAGGAGTTGCTCAAAACCCCGCAAGGAGCTAAGTGGTTTACTAAATTGGATTTAACAGCCAACTACCATTAGGTTCGAATGAACCCAGATGATGTTTGGAAAATAGCTTTCAAGACCAAATTTGGTATTTTTGAGTGGAAAGTTATGCCCTTCGGCCTCACCAATTCCCCAACCACTTTCATGAGGCTCGTCAATGACATCTTCAGGTCACATTTGGTTTGATTTGTGGTCATCTACTTAGATGACATTCTCCTCTTCAGTCAGACATGGGACACTCACATGCAACATGTCTGACAAGTTCTCCAAATCCTTCAAGAACACAAGTTACAAGTCAAAGAGAAGAAGTCATATTTTGGTCAGAGTTCAGTTCCCTATCTCGGCTTTGTGGTCAACTCAGAGGGTATTCAACCAGATCCATCTCGCATCCAAGCATTGAAGTAGTGGACACTACCTTCTTCAGCTAGTGAGCTCAAAAGCTTTATGGGTGGCATCAATTTCTATCGTAAGTTCATTCCCTATTTTTCCCAACTTGCTCATCCTTTGCATCAACTCTCAAATAGTTCTTCTACATTTGTGTGGACTAAATAAGAAACTAGTCACTTTTCTCAGCTCAAAGAAGCCCTCTGCTCAACCCCTGTCTTACACTTGTCGGACCTCTCCCAACCGTTTGACATTGAGTCGGATGCCTCACAATATGTTATTGGTGCCATACTTAAATAGGGACGACACCCCATTGCTTACCACTCTGAAACCCTGCCCGAGGCACAGAAAAATTATAGCACCTACAACAAGGAGTTTTACAGTCTGGTTCAATCCCTCAAGCAATGAAGGCATTATTTGTTGGGTAAAGAAACAATTCTGCATACAGAACACCACCCTTTGATTTTCATCAACTCTCAGTCTAAAATTTAGGAACAAAGGCACCTTGAATGGGCCTCCTATATTCAGCAATTTCACTTGGTCATCAGATATAAGAAAGGCACTTCTAATAATATGGTTGATTTGCTAAGTAGGCCTCTCACTCCAGTTCTCTCAATTCTAGAAGTGCGTTGTGCTACCTATGACACATGGAAGGATAAATATGCTACTGATCCCGACTTTCAAGAGATTTGGGTGGCATTGCAAACTCCCACAGTGATCAATCAGACCCCCTTCCTATACTACACTATTTGGGATGGGTGGCTCTATAAGTTGAATTTGTTATGTGTTCCACACACAGAGGATTGCCTCTTGCTCATTAGGGAGGCGCATGCTTCAACTTATGGGGGCCACTTCGGTATCACAAATACCATCCAACATCTGCAATGACATTTCCATTGGCCTTCCATGCAGCCTCAAGTTGAAAAAATTATCAGAGATTGTGCATTATGCTCACAATCCAAGCCATCCAACCAAAAGCATGGGTTATATCATGCACTGCATCTTCCTTCTCAGCCTTGGGAGTCAATCTCAATGGACTTCCTCAGTGGAATTCCAACAACCCAAAAGAAACATGATGCAATCTGGGTAGTGGTATGTCGCTTCAACAAAATGGCACTTTTCATCCCATGCACAAAGACTACTACAGAAGCACAAATAGCAAAACTCTACTTTCGACATGTCTGGCCCCATTTTGGCCTCCCAAGCACTATCATCTCAAACATAGATTATCGCTTCCTCAACACATTTTGGAAGATGATATGGGCATTATTGGGGTGCCACCTCAATTTTTCTACTGCATTCCATCCTCAAACAGATGGCCAAACAGAGGTTTTCAACAAGGTCTTGGTTCATGTTATCCGAACTCAGTTTGGGCACAGCAAACAATGGGACAATTACTTGCACATTCTACAACATAGATACAACAAGGCAACACATTCTTCTACAGGGTTTTCACCTTTTGAACTCTTCTTGGGCTTCCAACCAGCATCTCCAATCGATCTCCCACTCACTTGGGCTCCTTAAGGTACCTTACATCAACAACAGGAACAACTCTCAGCACAACGGTTTCTCCAACAAATTGCACCACGCCACTCTGCAGAAACAGCATCACTCAAAGCAGCTCAAGAGCATGCCAAGTAGCGCCAAGACAAACAAAGGACCTTCATGTCCTTTCAAATGGGGGATCAAGTTTGGTTACACTTGGATAAGAAGCGCTTCAAAGGCCACCATCACAAGCTTCTGCGAATAATATATGGCCCATATACCATACTCGACAAGATTGGAGAAAATGCTTATAGGTTGGCTCTGCCACCACAACTAGGAATCCACAATGTTATTAATGTAAATCACTTGAATTTTTTTGAGCCTACCCTCTTGGAGGAACCAGTCACCAGTACTCATCCAGTGGACAACATTCCATATTTCCAACTCCCATTGGCCAAAGACACTCTATTGGACACCCGGACCTGCTCTACAAGGCACCGAGCATACACTTCTTATCTAGTAGCCCGACAAGGCCAAAATCCAGCTCATGCAAAGTGGATCATAGCTGAAGTATTGCACAACAAGTTTCCTCACCTTCTTATGGAAGTCGGGACTCTTCCATATCTAAACAAGGAGGAATTGCGCCAAGGAGGCCACCTAAGGGAATGCCAACTTGGGGCACACAATTCAGCCAACTAGGCTCGACCCATTTCACATTTTGATTCTATTTAGCTATGCATATGTAAATAAATGGTTCCCTTAGTATATAAGGTGAACCGGGACTCAAATAAATTATTCTTGACTTTTCCTAAAGCTACTTGTCTCACTTGTTTTTATTGTCTGAGTTTATACTTCACATTTTTGTTGCATTTTAGCATCTGGGTCGATCTCAGATTTAGCCAGTGCACCTTTCTTCATGGTTGCACCTTGGCTTCTCCATTTGAAATGATTCCACATATAAGAGAGATCTTACCCTGTTAGCTAACCAATATCTCAGGGGAAAACTCTATTTCTACAAGTTTCCTTAAGCAGACAGGAGGGCACACCAACCTGGGTTTTGCGCCCTTGTTGGTTTTTCCATTGTTGGGATGAAGTAAGTGAGCCCTCCTCTATGGTTTCATTGAGATTCTCCCTTTGATCCGCGGGACTCACACCGAGATAGCCCAATCCTCTTGGCTACTCTTATACCATCCTATCATTGGATCTCCATTGCTTGGTTCCCCAAACCAATGGCCCGTCTCTGCTCAGATTTGCGCCCCTGCTGAGTTTTTGGTCAACTGCCGGAAAATGGATTGTTTGGTCACCTTATCCATTATATATCCTTATTAGGTATATCATGGTGATCATGGTCACATGCAAGAAGAGAATCACAACATAGGCCACTGCTAATCTCTTCTTTGAACGAGTATGGGCACATTTTGGAATCCCACAAACCATTGTCTCTGATCAGGATAGTTGGTTCCTCACCAAATCCACTGCCTTCCACCCCCAGATAGATGGCCAAAAATAAGGTCATCAATCGAATGATCATGCATATCATGCGCATGTACAATTCCAATCACCCCCGCACATGGGATGACAGTCTTCCCTATGTTCAGCATAGCTACAGTCGAGCTCTACATAGCTCAACTAGCCACATCCCTTTCAAGTCGGGTTGGGATTCCAACCATTGGGTCCCATGGATGTTGCACTACCACTTGCATCCACCCCAGTCGATTCATCTCCTACTCCAACTGAATCTGAAAAATCCTCTCGGTTCAATGAGTGGATCCAACACATCCGCCAACAAGTATAGGATATTTTACGGAAGTCCATTACCAAGTACAAGCAACGCCATGATCAACATTGAGTGCCAAATAAGTTTCAGGTGGGAGAAAAAGTTTCACCCACTCTGTTATGGACCTTACACCATCACCAAGGTTGTGGGTGACAATGATTTTGAGCTCAACATTCCCCCTTTCCTTGGCATGCACCCAATGTTCAACGTGGATCTCCTTCGGCCATATTATCCACCATTATTGGACACCTCAGAGATAACAGAACAGTTGACACCCACATATATCAACTTGGATGCATGCATCAGGCATCCAATGATCAGATTTTGGACACATAGGTCAAGGGCACTCTCCAGCAAAGGATCCAGCTTTATTGAGTTGTCAAAGTAGGGCAGCTTCTGCACCAAGGCAAGTAGCTCACATGGGGCCAAATTCAACATAAATTTCCTCATCTTATGGGGAACTCAATGCAATGGATACCATTGCTTCCTAAGGGGGGAGGATTGATCTAGATGAATTTTGGTGGCCTCCCACCTATTCCAACTGGCTCATTTTGGCAGTTTTCCAGTTTGTCATTTTTTTTCTAGTTTTCGGGTCCCCGACTTCCGGGGTTGTTTTAAGGCCTTAAACAACGTTTTTAGGGCTCGCCATATTCTAATTGTAGACAAAGTTCAATTTTGATATTAACATTTGTATTTCTCGAATATACCTTTCTAAGGGGCTATCATGTTCCTAAAATGGAGATCGTATGCAAAATTTACAACCCCGGGAAGTTGATGTACTACCTTACCCCAACGGGGCCCACATGACTTTTGGCGTTTCATCTCCTAGGGTTAGGTTTTTGGATGTCTAGGTTTTTGGCATTCCTTTTTACTGTATAAATTCTTGGAGAGCCTCATTGTAACCATCTTCTTGCGAATGAGCGCAGTTGTCACATCTCTTCTCAGATATTAGTCGCCACCATTCTAGCAAGCTTGTTTTCCGTTGCATTTTACAGTTTCATCACATTTTCTTATTGAATAGAAACCAGTTGTATTGTATCTATGTTATTGTATCTCTATTATTCTTGTGTTTCTGTTTCAAGAATAATAATAGTTTGTATTCATTTTGTTTTTCTCATAAAATTCAGATCAGGGGTCCAACAATAGTACTCGGCCCAATATCTCAGGGCACCAACTAAGGAGGCTAGACCATGCACTTAGTCGTACTACCTGACTACCCAGGTACTAGAGAGTATCTTCCTGAGTTTTTTTCTTGGTGACACTATAGTAGTCAGGCGGTCAATCGGTTGATCTATGGTTGGTTTCAGGATAGCTAGGGGGTCTCCCAATATACTAGAGGTACGTGGAAGCACAAGTTCGTATATAGGTGCTTTCTAATGCACTACCACTCGAAGGGGTACCAACAGGGGTTACAAGGGTGTCCAACATTGTGAGCTTAAGTACCTCTTGTATTTCTTGCGTGTATGCTTCGCCGACCGTGGATTTATGCGCTGAACGAAAGATCTTTGTAGCTTAAAGACGTTGAAACACATCTCTACCCTGGAAAAAAAATTAACCCACAAATCTTGCCAAGGAAAGTGCTCTGATACCACTTGTTAGGCACCAAGTATATTATAATAGCATAAAATAGGAATATTGTAGTGAATACCAGCATAATAACAATGGAGAACAGAAATATAGCAGTGGAACCACAACACCAAAATAATACCTTCATTGACAGGAAACAATGTTCACTTGCCTCTTTGAGGGAGAAACCTCCAGCAAAGCAAAGATATATTACAATAATTCTCAATACAAATCCCTCTCATACCTTCTATTCTTATTTATACTAATTCTATCTTCTAAAGAACATTCTAGAGGAAGATCTTTCTAGAAGCAGAAGCTTCTATTAGATCTTCTTATATTGACTTGTTCATATTTATAAAATAGGCCTTATTAACTAGAATTGGCCTTTATTACATGGAAATATATTGTTCTACCTACATGAGAAGTTAAGGGTTTAGGTCCCTGACATCATCAACACTTTATTGTATTCAACCATGTCTCTCACTAAGTGATATTGAACATCAATGTGCTTTGTCTTTAAATGATAAGTCGTGTTCTTCGTCAAGAAGATTGCACTCTAACTATCACAATCTATCCTTACAAATTGTTGTACCAACCCAAATTTACCTAAACACAATCTTTGTAACCATATTGATTCCTTGCTTGCATGAGTGGTTGTCATGTATTCAACTCCTCTATTTGACAGTGCCACTATAGACTATTTTTTGCTCATCCAACTGATTGCTCCTCCAAATAGATTAAACACATACCCACTTATAGATCTTTTGCAATCCATATCTCCAACCCAGTTTCCACAAAAAAAATCATGTATGTCCAATACTCTATCCAATCCTAGTCTTCCTTGGTAGCACAATCCATAGTTAGTAATGCCACGCAAATACCTAAAAACCCTCTTTACTATTGTCCAATGCACCTTCCTTGGTTTTGAAATACACTTGCTCAAAACTCCCATTGCATGTGCATTGGGCGGTCTATTATAGACCATTGAATACATTGAACTACCATCCACACTCACATACAGAACATGAGACATGTCCTCTTCCTCTTCCTGTGTCTTGGGACAGTGATCCGCAAATAAATTTACACCTATAGGAATAGGAATATTGATCGATTTACATTCCTGCATATTAAACCTCTGCAATATTCTCTCGACATATTCCCTTTGATTTAACTAAATTTCCTTTTTTGCACGATCTCTTTTAATTTCCATGCCCAAAATGAAATTTGCAGCACCAAAACATTTCATGTCAAATTTAGAGGACAACTGAGTTTTCACATCCTGGATAATCTCCTTGTTGTTTCCTTTCAGCAACATATCATCCACATACAAGACCAAATAAATAAGATGATCAACAATTAATTTGAAATACACACAGTGATCCGCTTTGTTGCTTGTGAATCCAAGTCCCAACATATAAGTATTAATTTTTTTATACCGCATCCTTGGTGATTTCTTTCACCCATAGAGAGACTTTTTCGCCTTGCATACCAGCTCCTTCTTTCCCTTCACAACAAAACCTTCTAGTTGCTTCATGTAGATTTCTTCTTCTAGATCCCCATGTAGGAATGTTGTCTTCACATCCATTTTTCTACTTCAAAATCAAACGCAACAGCAACAGATAAAATAAATCTAATAGAAGTTAACTTGGAAACAAGAGAAAAAATATCACCAAAGTCAATTCCCTCAACCTGGGAATAACCTTTTACTACTAACTAAGATTTGTATTTCTCCACTTTTCCTTTTGCATTCAGCTTCTTTTTAAACACCCATTTGTTTCCAATGGGATTTATTCCATTCGGAAACTCCACTAGATCCCAAGCCTCATTCTTGTCTTGTCTAAGGTTTCCATTTCTTCAACCTTGTATTTTTTCCAGAGTTTTCCATCCTCTGAATCCATTGCCTCCCTAACAGTTCCAGTATCATCATTAATAATAGACAAAGCAAAATTTGAATGAAAATCTGGTGGAGTATACCTTTTCGGTTGTCTTCTTTCTTGAACCGATCTCCTCAATACTAGAATATGAGAATCTTCTTCTTCTAATTCATGTTCTTTTGTAGAGTCTAATTCATCATCCTTTAACTCAAACTTTATTTTCTCTAGTTATTCCTTCCTTGGTAGGACTTCTTGTTTGAAAACATATTTGAGTTCTATAAATACCACATCTCGATTATGCACTACCTTCTTAGTTTTTGGGTTCCAAAGCTTATAACCTTTCAAACCATCTTTATACCCAACAAAGATACACTTTTCATCCTTTTTATATATCTTACTCTTATTTTCCTTTGGAACGTGAACATAGGCCTCACAGCCAAATACCCTAATATGTGTGAGAGAGGGTTTTTTACCAATCCATACCTTGTGTGGAGTCTTATCATCCAGTGTTGATGAGGGTGATCGACTAACAAGGTAACATGCAATACCCACTACCTCTACCCACAATTCTTGTCCTAACCCATCACCATTGAGTATTCACGTTGTTTTTCCATCAGTGTCATGTTCATCCTTTCTGCAACTCCATTATGTTGAGGTGTATATGGAGTACTCTTCTACCTTGCTATATCTCACTTCTTATAGAATTATTTGAATTCATTTCCACATAAATATCCACCATTATCCATCCTCAACACCTTAATTATTTTCTCTGTTTGATTTTCCATAAGAACCTTAAACTCTTTAAACCTTTCAAAGACTTTAAATTTCTTCCTGAGGAAATATATCCTAGTATTCCCCGAGAATTCATCTATAAATGAGACATAGTACATATATTTTCCCAATTATAGAACTGACACAAGTCCAAACACATCATTGTGCACCAACTGTAAAATTATCTCTACCCTTGTTGCACCAGAGGGGAATCTTACTCGATGTTTTTTCCCATATACACAATGTTCACATAAATCAAAATCCAGAGACTAGTTAGACATACCTTTACCATGTAGTAGTTGAAAGCCCTTCTCTCCAATATGCCCCAGTCTTTGATGCCACAACATAGCTTTTTCTCCATATACTATAGGAGTTTTTTCTTACTCAACCCCAATCTCAAGAACAATGGAACTATTACACCCATCACTAATAGTGCTTCCCTGTAACTTATACAAATTTCCAATCCGAACTCCCTTCAGCAACACCATTGATCCTCAAACCATCCTGCATGTTTCTTTCTCAAACATTGTTTTTACTCTAGAATCATCCATTTTTCTTACAAAAAACAAATTTTTGGTCAGTCCTAGGATGTGCAGAACACCAAGTAGTGTTCTAATCCTTCATTCCATGAGCATCAACTTGAATTTTCCCCATATTATGATTTTGGTTGTCAATTCATCACCTAGGAAAACATCACCTCCATTATACTTTTCATATTCACAGAACCACTCCATGTGGGGAGTCATATGAAAGGATGTGTATGAGTCAAACAGCCATGCTTCATGATCTGCATGTGTGGTTGATGAAGATAAGTACACATCCCCTCCTTCTTAGGAGGTTTTTTCTTTTGTAGAAGGATCATCTTCATATCCCTTCCCTCTCTCAACAATTTTGGATCTACATAGCTTCTTGTAGTGCCCTTATTTTCCACATCTCCAACATACCTTTACAAACTTTTTGGAATATTTATATCTACCCTTATATTTAGATCTCCCACTTGAGGACTTAGATCGATTTCTTTCCTGGGAGTGTCCTCTTTCAAATAATGCATTTATTCTCTATCCTTCCATGGTATTTTGTCACATCTCCTCCGAAAAAAAGGATGAGACCACGTCATCAAAACTTAAAATAGTTGTATTACTACCTATGGCCACAACCAAACTACCCCACAAGTCTGGTAAAGAGCACAATCAATCGATACACTTGTCTTCATCTAAAATTTTGATATCAACATATAATAACTGACTTACCACAATATTGAAGGCATTCAGATCATCAACTGATTTACTTCTTTTGCAAGAACAATTTGTTTACCAGGAAATTAGACTGGTACAAAGTCCCCAACTTATCCCAGATTTCCTTTGATGTAGCTTCCCCTGACACATTCAACAATATTGAATCGAGAGAAACAACCGGATTGTGATCTTTTCCTTTCGATCACACTTTTTCCAATCTTATGTTGACGTTCATGTAGGTGCGGTACCTGGATCCACAATGATCCACTGATCTTTTTCCACCAATAGATCTTCCATTTTGAGCTCCACAACTCAAAACTTTTCCCATTAAATTTATCTATCTATGTTTTCAAACTACTTTCCATTTATTTTCATTTGAAGAATAAATATCATAGATCTCCCATGGTAACAAGGTTTATCACAGACCTAAGCCAAGCCCTCAGCCACAAAGGCGTCCCCCAGAAGAGAATAATTGCTCTGATACCAAATGTATATTTTAACCTTATACAAATAATTATTGCAAAGAGATTCTTAATAAAACAGAAAAGATACAATGGCACACACAAATTGCACAAATACTTTTACCATGGAAACCCAAACCGAGAAAACGAGCAACCTGTTTAGAGTTGCACCTATAATCTTCTATTTGTTATTTTCTTCATTGTTTACAATAAGATATACATATAGGATCTCGAAGCACCCAAACTCTTAATCCATTGAACTAGATTAGTCAACAACCCTAATTCCTTAATTGGAATTAGAAAACCATCGGCAAAAACCATGTGCCAAAAAACCGCCAAATATGGATGCAAAAAACCACCAAAAATGGATGCAAACAAACTGCCAAAAATAGACCAAAACTTTCTTCTCAAGGGATCTTTCCCCCGAACCCTCGCAACCCCCCTGGATGGGGGGTTCTAAGCACCCTCCAGAACCCCTTTTCTCCCATATCATTGTATAGTATACATAGGATCAATTTTTCAAAGAATATAACACATACCCAACACAGTCCCTTAGGAACCCGTCCATGGAATTTAGTTATACAAATTCATTTTTTATACAAGCATGTATTCACTCAATGCATCAAGCATATGTACCAACAATCATAAATGCAGGATCATTATTTGTATGATTTCATAGTTTATTTGTGTATGTTCACTCAATGCATCCTCACATTGAATAAAAATGTCCATAATTCAAGCTCATGTGACCAAGACAAGTTGGAGGACTCAACCAAAATATCTACACATCATCCAAGCACCTCCCCATTACTTGTTTGACCATCCAGACAACTTTCTATTTGGCCCAAACACAATATTGAGAATGACTCCCTTAGTGTTATTCAATGTTGGCAAAAAGGTTATAGTATAGGACACTAATTACAAGAAGGGAGACCATTGGATACTTGTGTAGTATTATAACATTTTCCAATTTTCACATGCCACGGTCTTAGACATGGTTGTCTCACATGGCATTCAATTTCCCATTGTATGCAAAATCATAACACGAGTGTAATTTCTCATTCACTCTAATTATTATTGTTATCGAACTCAATCATGACATACTAACTCATAAATGCATCACAAAGATTCTAACAATCTTTACATCACCATAATCTTCCTACCTTTGTCATACCCCACCTGGGTATCAATTATATAAATGCATTCAAACATCATCATAAGCATATCAATGCAGGTATCAAGTATGATTGAAGGAATTCTTACCCAATTCATTTTAGGTCACATATTATATTGTCATGAACCTTTTGATACCTACACAGTTGCTATCAACATTCTTGATGTTACCTATTCATCTAATCCCTCATGGGAAATCATGACCCCTTCATCAACCTCTTAACAAGCATCCTCTTGTTCTTATCCTTTTGATGAGGTTTGTTGTCATAGGTAGCTACATTATTGACATCTTCAACTATTCCTAGCCATACAATAATCAACAACCATATCAGTTATCATGTCGTACTCATTGCATGTGAAACAACACTCTTAATCAATATACAACATCATATACGCTCCAACATATCTATATGCAATCTACCACATATTATCTCTCTCAATATGTATATTGTTTCAAATGTATTCCAACTGTTTTACTCTCTTTTATTTATCAACATTCACATGTCTTAGAATACTAGAAACAATTAGGTAGATTGTGGGTAGGTCGATGACCACAAGCTCGACTCTACAACTAGGGTTTCTCACCCATGGCCTTCACGACAAGCTTTTCATCGTTGTTCCCCCTCCTATACTAACATATTTTTTCAATCTTACGCTATGTTGATTCAATCATGATGGCCACAGAGGGAGGGGCCTCAAACCCCTCATGTTCCTCCTCCAATCTTGCACAATCAGTGGTCGCAAAAAACAAAGGGACCACCCCTTCGCACGCAACCCCGAATCAGCTTGTACAAACGACCCCTAGAACTTCTAAATCTGATCATCCCAGCAGGCAGAAAAGGGCCTACACGATTCCTCGGTGAACGAGACATGCATAGCGAAGAAAGTTGATCGACCAAGCATCCAGCTACCTTTTGAGCACATTAATGACAGGATTCAGTATATGAGGGACCATGCCCTCATTAGAAAATTTATCAGGATCTAGCCCAGAGAGAAATACCTCGTGGGTTGGATCGAAGCCAAATGGAGGTTGAAAGGCCATTATCAGCTCCAACTAGGATCCAAAGGATTTTTCACAATTATTTTCACCGACCTGTAGGATAAGCACAATGTTATGGAAGGGGGACCCTACTTCTTCAATTCGGCTGAGTTGTACCTGAAAAATTGGTTTGAATGCTTCAATCCTAACAAAGAGGAATTCACCTGGGCGTCAGTCTAGATCTGGCTATACTCTCTGCCCCAGGATTATTGGGATGAAGAAACTCATAAGGAGATTGGCAACTCGCTTGGAGAATTTATCAAACTTGCGGATCAAATAAAATCAATAGGTATGCCTCTTATGCTTGGCTCTACGTATATCTACACATTGCAAAGGAGCTTCCAGACGTTTCCAGCCTCATGCATGGTGATTTTGAATGGATCCAACCACTTTATTACTATCACGTTCCTTTTCGCTACCAAAAATTTCATGAGCACAAGCACCTCTATAGGGATTTCCCTCTAAACAAGCCAACAGTTGAAGAGAATCCATGGGACGAAGTAGATGGAGAAGGTTTTACCAGAGTTAACAATAAGCATAGATCAAATCGGTTGGCCCCCCCAAAGGTAAACAACCATATCCTTCCACAAGCAACAGCTTTGATGCTCTAGCAGACCTACAAGAAAACTCCCCCGCTGTCGGAGAGATGGAAATCCCATCATTTGTCCAAAAACAAGGAGCGACAAACCCTTTGGAGCATTGCATGTCGATCCAAACCACAGAGAATCAAGTAAATGCACAGGCCCATAACACACCTCTTGATAATACATTCCATGTGGGTATGCATGCTTTAATAACTGTGGAAAATGATACAATAATGGATGAGGAAATTCTAGATCTTGACATAGGAGAGATTGATCTACTTAGCATGGAGGAGGCATGCAAACGGAAGGCCTACAACTCCATCTCCCCGAAGCAAATCCAATTGCTAAGGGAGGCTCTGAACAAATCATGGGAAGTAAACAATATAGGCATACAGAACATGCCTCAGATGGAGATTAAAAAGGTAGCTAAAGACCCCAAGAAGCGAGGCAGAAAAAAGAATCTGCAACGCCTGAACAACCTAGGAACTAAGCTCGTGGAATCTAGGCAATATGCTTAGTTGACAGAATTTTTCCCCTCCATCTCCATTGTTTCTCCATGAATATTATCTCTTGGAATGTTCAAGGGATCAATAACCCCTCTAAGCATCGGATGATCCATAGAAAGATAGCACAAGATAGACCAACTATTCTTACGTTGTAGGAAACTAAATGCACTACTGAAACCCTTCAATCTCTTTTCTTGAAACTTTGGAAAGGAAGTCAACTAATAGGAATCGGTGCCTCAAGATATTCTGGGGGTCTAGCCACAATATGGAACCCCTTAGAAATAATGCTCATAAATTTTCTAGCCAAGCAGAACACTCTTTTGGCCACCTTTCACCTTCTAGTAACTAATGTTCGCGGCCACATCACCAACATTTATGGCCCCCAAGCCGCATACCAAAAACTCAGATTGTTGGAGTATCTCACGTGGATGAAACAATAGATTATGGGGCAAGTCTGGTTACTTGGAGGTGACTTTAACATAATCACCACTCTTGAGGATGCCTGCTTCAAATATTTCATTGAAGATTTCCAGCTTATCGACCTAGAGACCCCAACAGACTCTACACTTGGAACAATAAAAGGGGAGGATCTCAATAGATTTCCTCGAGACTTAACCAATTCCTGGTCTCTGAAGCAGCGATAAATCATGGTGGAGACCTAGTCACCTCAATTTTTCCTGCAGCAGGTTCAGACCACTGGTCAATCTACCTGAAGTGGTAGAGAAGTGGGCTTTAAGCTAGAAGGCCTTTCCGTTTTGAGAAATTATGGCTCACACACCCTGACTTCATGGACACCATCCGGGACTGGTGGAGCAGATTGGAAATCAATGGGAGTTTCAAAATGTACACTCTACGGCACAAACTAAAGTAGCTCAAGGGAAAATTAAAAACATGGAACAAAACAACCTTCGGGAACATTTTCAATCCCAAAATAGATTTGGAAGATGAAATGGAGGAGCTTCAACAAAAGATGATTAACCAAGGTCGAACTCCGGAACTTTCACACCAAGACGCGACTCTCAGATCCCAGATAGAGGAGCGTCTTAAGCAAGAAGAAATCCTCTGGAGGAAAAAATCAAGAATACATTGGCTTGAGGAGGGAGAATGGAACACTGCCTTCTTCCATAAATCCACCATACAACATAGGATGCACAACTGCATCGTGTCCCTTAATTCCATGAAAGGGGAGTGCCTAGAACGACATGAAGAGATTGAACATGAATTGGTCACTTTTTACCAGGATCTGCTCACAAAAATAGAATCAGACAGAACAGAATCAATCCAGAAGGTAAGTGATCATATACCCAAGCTAATCACTAGGGAACAAAATGCCACTCTCATGAGACCCATCACTCTCCAAGAAGTGGATCAGGTCATTTTTCATATGGAGGAAGGAAAATCCCCTGGACATAATGGCTTCACGATAAATTTCTTCCACCACTATTGGGAAATCATGAGGCAAGATGTCTGGGAAATAGTTGAGGAATCTTGGAGGAAGCAGTGGATCCTGGCCGCTCACAATGCTACCTTCCTCACCCTCATACCTAAGGAATAAAATGTTGTGTCTCCAAGTAAGTATCGCCCCATCTCACTCTGCAATGTCATCTACAAAATTATAACCAAGGTAGTAGCCAATCGGCTCAAACCCCTCCTTCCCCTTCTTATCTCTCCCGAGAAAACATGATACCTGGAAGAAAGGAAAATCTTGGATGGAATTATTATGTCTCATGAAGTAATGCACTCTCTAAAGGTCCAGAAAACTCTTGGCATGCTTCTTAAGCTCGACCTCTCAAAGGCCTTTGAAAAAATAAGGTGGCAGTATATTGTGAGTGTCCTTTCAACCTTTGGCTTCTAACCCTCCTATATTAATTGGATCATGTCCCTTACCTCATATGCTTTCTTCTTGATCCTTGTCAATGGGACTCCCTCAGCAACCTTCACCACTTCCATAGGGGTTAGATAGGGTGACCCCCTCTCTCCCTTTCTCTTTATTTAGATGGTTGAAGGTATGAGTCAACTTCTCAATAATTCTCAAACCTCACGAAAGTTCAAAGGACTAACCTAGCACAATGGTCCCCTGATTACCCACTAGCAATTTTTGGATGACAATCTCCTTATGGGACACCCCTCGATTCAAGAAGTCAGGGCCTTCCAGGAAATCCTTCTTACCTTCTCGGATTCCTCTGAAACTACTGTGAATCTTGATAAATATCATATCTTCTTCTTCTTCAATACACCTAATATCACAGAGCGAAACATCTCAAGAATCCTAGGGTACTCCATTTCCCCCCTTCACACAAAGTAACTTGGGGATCCCTTAACTGACTCGTCCCTAAAGCACACTTCTTGGAGTGAGCTTCTGGATAACCTGGAGAATAAACTCTCCTCTTGGTCCTTCAGGTCCCTAAACTTAGCAAGGCATCTAGTTCTTATCAAATATGTCCTTCAATCCATGTTGATTTATCCATTCTATGTTCTCACGGCTCCCGAATGGGTTCTCAAGGCTGTTCGCAAAATCTAGTGTTCCTTTCTCTGGGGTGGAGACAAAGATAAGAAAAAATGGTCTCTGGTCACTTGGGATCGAGTATTATTCCTCAAGTCTACAGGTAATCTGGGTCTTCGAGATCCGTAGATCAACAATCACATTCTTAGTGCAAAAATATGGTGGCAATGGCTTACTCGGAACCTGGTCCAATGGGAAAAACTATGGAACTGCAAGTATGTAGGTCATTGGAGCCACCAAGACCTTATCACATTCACTCCCACTATCACAGGGTCACTCATTTGGAATGTAACCATTATTCAAAGGGCCCTGATCCAACAACACAGCTTCAGGGAAGTCAAGGATGGAAGATCAACTTGATTCTAGACTGACTCTTGGCATCAACTCCCAAATATTCTTAGCCATCTTAGTCCACAACAACGTCAAGCTCTTCCTCCATATTTGGAAACACTCAATGTATGTCATTTTTGGTATCATGATTCTGATCATTTCTTCTGCACTTGGTTGGAACCACAACAATGGATAGGAAACACAAAAAACTTGCCCGAGGAAAACACTTGGACAGAGGTCAAAAAAAGGAACATCGGGAAAAGGATCAGTGAAGACGTTCTATGGTGGGGCTATAAATCTACGAGAATATTTTCAGTCAAAGAGGCCTATCCTCTCCTTATCCAAGTAGATGAGAGACCCCAAGATCCTCTCTGGAATTGTCTGTGGCATTCCAAGATGGCTGAAGGTCACAACCTTCTTATGGCTTGTAGCTCATCATCGCATCCTCACATGGGAGAAATTGATCAAATGTGACTTCTATGGACCCTCCTAGTGTGTTTTATGCATGAACAGCACTGAAACAATGGATCATCTTCTTGATCAATGCCCCTTTGCCAACTCCCTCTGGGACAAAACAACCACACTCAGTTGATTCTTTGATCGAGTCCATGGTGACATAGTCCAGATACTTCAAAACTGGAATGACTCTCCCTTCCAAAGCACCTTTCTAAATTGGTTATGCCAATAGATCCCAGGAATCCTAGCCTGGTCTCTATGGAAAGAG
Source organism: Picea sitchensis (assembly GCA_010110895.2). Lineage (NCBI taxonomy): Eukaryota > Viridiplantae > Streptophyta > Pinopsida > Pinales > Pinaceae > Picea > Picea sitchensis. The sequence goes on along the minus strand of SNQJ01S0019507.1, from coordinate 112,794 downwards.
AGAAATCAAAGGATCTTTAGAGATAATATAATCCAGGAGAAATAGTATGGGAGTCCTTCTATGCTAAGCTTCGGGAAACTCTTTTCACCCAACACTGGACGGATCAAGAAATTCCCTCTTCCCAAGGAGAAAAAAGGATTTTAGAGAACTGGTGCCTCTCCTGTTAGAAAAACAAGATCGCAGAGCAATAAAATAAAACAAATACGGAAATATAACACAAAAGATACACAATACAATAGAGACACAAATATACGTTTTTCACCTAGTGTCGGCTACATCCACCAGAGAAATTTCCAGGTCCTTCCTTTATTATTATCCAACAAATGAATGGATACAACCTACAGCGAACCCATTGTAACTTCCTCTTTTCTCTCTCACAATCTCCTATCGCAGAATACAATATTAATCATGATGCATAGCCACAAAACATTTCCCTCATAACAGAGGGTTGCCTTCTACGGAAAAAAACCCTAACATAATTTCTACCGTTAGATCTGTGACCTTATAATGAACAGTCCAAATTTACAATGAAATTACAATATACATTTACAAGGCAATTTTTCCTTCGGGGGACACTATCGTCGGGGGCCCGCTTGCCCCTGGACCCCGCAGAGAAGGTAACCCCCCTTTGCACTCCCCCGCGTGGAAGAGTGTACATACTTCTAGGGTGTAAATACTTAATTGGGTATAAACATGGATGAAAAAAAAAGACCTCTGAATCAGGAAGATAATCAGGCTCCACAACCAACAATCTCCCACTTGGAGACTGATCTCGTCAACTCCATCGTTGTTGTATATGTTGGACTCTCAACCTTCTTGGACCTGGAAAATTTCTCATCTTTATATTCATTATTGAAGACCAACTGAAACTGAGCAGGAACTCAGTTTCTCCCTGGTTACTCCCTTTGTTAACATATCTGCAGGATTCTAGCTAGTCTGTATCTTTTCCAACTTCAAATGTCCATCTTCCAAGATGGATCGTATGAAATGGTACCTCAACTGTATATGCTTAGTCTTCGAATGGAAGGTTGAGTTCTTTGCAATATGAATGGCACTCTCACTGTCACAGTACAACCTATTATTCTCTTGCTTCTTTCCCAATTCCTCCATAAACATCTGTAACCAAATCATATCTTTACTAGCCTTTGTATCAACAACATACTCTGCTTCTGTTTTTGAAAGTGCAACAACCTTTTGCAGTTTCGATATCCAACTTATTGTTGTTCCACCTATATTAAAAACATACCCTTTGGTGCTTCTCCTGTTATCTTTATCAC
>SNQJ01S0019507.1:12860-30679 GCA_010110895.2 Picea sitchensis | reverse complement strand
AGTTAATTAGGTAATCAACACTTGTAAGGACCAAGCGAAGTCTACATGCAGCAAGGTGACACCTAATTCATTAAAACATTGATACACTTTCACTCATTCACACACAAAAGTCACTTATCACTCACATAGTTTTCCTCTTGAAACGTGGAGGTCAAAGTAAGTTTCCTCCAAAGGGATTCCGAAACACCCCACCCTTTTCTTGACGAAACTATCCACTCTCATTTAATTTCAATGAGGTTGGTTCACACCCCCAATCTCTCAAACAACCAAATCTGAAATTTTTCTAAAAACTCACTAAGTTTTCCTCTACAAGAGGTGCCAAAAGAAATTTTTAGTCTAGGTAGGATTTCAGGGATAGACATCCAAATAACTCCCCGTTATCTGGTTCTCACATTGTCAAAACAATAGACGTTGTCAAAAAGGGAACTGAAAATCCTCCAAGTCAAGTGTTCCTAACACCATAAGGCAGGGAGATACCCGTGAAGGGTTGAAAGCCAAGGTCTGGTTGTTCTGTGAGTCCCCTCTTGAGACACCCACCTCTTGGACGGGATCCAGTCCGTGACCCATTTCTTAGGCTGAAAATCTAAATGCCACACTTTGACCGAGGTACATAGTGACCAAGTTTTAGGACATCTACCCAGGTGACAATTGTGGGTTGCAATTGCACCTTGATCGGATTTTGTGTGGCTATTAGGAAATATCGCCAGCTCTTTCGGGATATGCCCCTTTTACCCCTCATTATAACTGATTATTTCATCCTTCACTAGTTTTTCTTCCGGTGACTTCAGACCCCACTATTGAGTACTATTGGAAGGTCCAATGTTATTTGAGATGAAGGACATTACGTCTTTTAGGACACGAGCATTTGTTTTCTTTGATTCCCCATGCGGACAAAACCCACTTATCCACATATATGCTTCTTTTTCAAAACACTTTAGTTATGATGCACTTCTGATTACATTTTTTATTTAGATATATATCGTGTAAAGTTCAAAAACTGCAACAAATGCTCTTGTTTATTTTACTCTCACCACAATTCGCACACATCCACTTAGCTAGTCAAACATCATAGGGGACCCACAGAACCCCCGTCGTTCCAGACCCCTGCTAAACCTCCCTCCTATTTTAGGGGGAGTTACTAGTCTTGCCAACTCATCGGCACCACCTTCACACACTCCAGTGAGTGCCACTGTTTTAGGATCAGCTTTGCTTGGTTCCACATTACTTGGGTCCACTTCCCAAGGTCCTCCGTCCACTTGCTCTCATTTACACAGAAGCGAGGGGCCAACTTCCTCTCAAGGGGAAAGTACCAAACCACCTAGCCCCCCTCAAGGGTCAGGTTCACAAACCACTCACACCATGGCTGGAACTAACATACCAAATCTAAGCAAACTCACAAATGATCCTATATTTCATGACCCCACATGGCCTGCAATGCCTACCAAACTACCTTCAGACATCCCCAAGTTTGAAGGAAAGGCAGGAGATGACCCTACCAACCACGTCATGACTTTCCACTTATGGTGCTCTTCCAACAGCATTATAGATGATTCCATCTGACTATGATTATTTCAACACACACTCACTGGCCCATCAGCCAAATGGTATGTAGACAAAAAATCGGGGTCCCATGCGACTTTTGAGTCCTTGGCCAAAGCATTTTTGACCTTCTTCCAATTACCAATCTACCACGACAATGGTCTTGAACTACTCTCTAATTTTAAACAAACCTCAGCCACACATCACTGATCACATTCACGAGTGGCGTAGACGATGTAATTTGTGCAAAGCAGAAACCACCAAACAATGGTGTCTTGACTGGTTTCTCATATCACTTGTCTCTCTCCTCGGTAAAGATGTAGCTTCCACCTTTCCTCAATCAGAAGAAGAAGCCATCAGTAAGGATCAACAATACGACCTCATCTATTCTCAATCAGGGTACTTGTACACAGTACTTTCTGATCTCCCAAAACCTGTGCCATTCGGCCAAGATAAACCCGGGATGTCTCACTCAGCAAACGGATTGATTGGTACCACCACGCACCATAATCCACAACCCCAACAGCAACCGATGTATGGAACACCTCAATATCCGTTAGCATATGGGGGCACCTCTTATTACCCCCCATCCCCTTATCAACAACCATACCATGTTGCTATTCCTCCACCCATTAGTGGGCCCCCGCCGGCACCCCCAATACACCCACCTATTCAGACAAGTTTTGGTACCCCCTCTACCCTCGCTTATACTCTAAGTACTAGTGAAAGAACCGCGCCTTCCTATGTACCTTACGGATCATTACCCCAAAAAAATTTGTACTTTCCCTTTCCTAGCCCTCCCCAGCCCATGGCTCCACCACAAGGACACCCTCACGCTGGGGTGAATTTTGTTCAACCCTCTCTCGTTCAGCAATATCCAAATTTTGAACAGCTGAATACGACAAACCCGACCCATCCGTCAAATAATGCCAAAATGAAAGGAAAAAATAGGAACACTAACAACCTAGGTCAAGGTGGGAATCACCCCCAACAAAACCAACCTACTGGGGGCAACCAGAATCAAGGGAATCAGAACCCCCAAGGGGGTAATAACAACAGGCGTCAAGGGAGAAATAACAATAATAATAGAACCACCTTCCCTTGTGCACTTTGCGGTGAGTTCGGTCATTACACTCATCATTGCCCCCAAATCGTTGATTTTAAATGGATGAAAGACTCAGGAAGTGCACCACATCCTCCAACACTGCCTGCCCCTCAGTAGGCCCCACAACAATACGTGCAACAACCACCCCCAGCTGTGCTACAAAACCCCATTCCACATCAAGGTGTGATGAACACTCAACATGATATGCAGCCTACCCCACCACAGTCGGGGTAGTATCTCAATCCAAACAATCCTGTAGATTGTACTTTCCTCCTCACCAGCGAGGAATAAATCCTTCTGCAAACACGTAGTCGTCAATACCATGCACCTGCTGAGTCTCCTTCGATTACCCCATAAACAAACCCAGCACCAACGAAACCCTCGTTGGTGATTCCTCGCCCTAACGCCGAAACACCTCTTCGCATCCCTCACATCCCATTGCATAGGAATGTCCAAAACCCCCAGGCTAGGGTGGCTCATAATTACAGTTTGGTCGATGAATTAGCACAATCTCCGGCTGCCATGTCAGTCTTAGAAGTCCTTCAAACTTGTCCCACTCAGCGGAAATCACTACTTTCTGCCTTGGGGGCAGTCAACCCCGCGGATACTCAACTCATCACATTTGATCTTGACAGCGGAGAGCCTTGCCTCCTCGCTTTAATCGTTTTTCAAATCCCAGTAAAAATTTGGAACATTATAGTTCATCGATGCATCATCGATGAAGGTGAATCCACATGCATGATGTCCAAGTCTGTATGGTAGAAACTTGGTTCCCCCGAACTCATACCATCTGCCATTACTTTAAGAGCTTATGACGGACGACCATCGTCTCCTGAAGGGCTCTTCCAAAATGTTCCTGTAGAACTCGGGGGCAAGACCATTCTCATCAACATTAAAGTTATCGATGTCCCACTCAATTATAATATCTTGTTCGGTCGTAGCTACATGTACGCTATGAAGGCAGCTGCCTCTTCCGTCTTTCAAACCATGATGTTCCCCCATAACGAGAAGATTATTAGCATTGACCAAGTTTCACATTACGAGCCTAACCCTTCTGTCAACATTGATAACATTCTCCCTCTCATCCACACTAGTCATGAAGCATACCCACTCATCGAAATGGGTCTCGAGATTTTCAAAGACCCATCATTGTTAGGAACTTACCATGGTGCACCACTGCTCCTTCATCCTTCCAATCAAGTACGCGTCGTATTGTCCAACGGAACTAACATAGAGGATACCCTTCCTCGCAGGGAGGCTTCTATCATATCTGACGCCCCACTAGTCGTAGAGCTCCCCCCTCATGAGCCTCCTGTGAACTCGTCGACTCCACCAGTTCATGATTTCACCTCTTCCCAAGACCATATCCCAGTTTGGGAGATAGTTCCCCAAGCCATTACTCAAATCCCCTTCTTTTACCCTCCACCAGGCATACAAGATTTTCAAGTAGCCGCAATGCTTACTCTCCCTAATATGGTATTGGCAATTTCAGTTTGGTATTTACATCCCCTAGAGATGGTCCCTCAACCATCCCTTTCCCCCCAAACGGAAGGAATCTCAATGACGATTCCCATACTCACTCCCACCATACCCTCTACACCCCCACTCACTAACCTCCCTGCCACAGCTGGGGGTAGGCGAAAGTAGAAGGATCCCACAACTCCACTTCCCCCACGCGTCCAACCTCCTTTTGCGCTATGTGAGAAAGATGGACACCCAACCAACAAATGCCCATCTCTACCTGAGTTACGTAACCTAATCCCACTCAATCAAACACCATCACTGCTCTCCACTGTAGAAAATACTGTCACTACCACCCCTAACTCAAATAGCAAAGGGCTACGAACCAAATTCGCTTGCGTTATATGTTCAAAATATGGCCATTATACACACCATTGCCCATCCCTACCTCACTTCCGGCAGACATTAGTCACAGTACGCCAAATCTTCCATAACGAACCCAATCCAGCTACATCATCCCTACCAAACATCACTGACATCCATTATGTCACGACTTCAGTCAATGAATGTATGAGATTCCCTTTCTCTCTATGCAAATCCTTATATCATTTTACATACCAATGTCCTATGATCATTGAATACAGGCAACGCTAATCGATCCTGGTTCAAACCCCTGCGCCCCCTGCAGAATCGATGGTTGACCTTACCTCATCACTAGAGGTTCTTCATATCATTTCTCCTGAACCAAAGGCACTCCCTATTCCTCCATGGTTCTTGGATGACTTCTCCGAGGATTTACCCCCAAATCCCTCCAATTCTCCCATTCATTTCCCTATGGAAATGTTACACCCAACTACCACTGGTACTCCTCAGTACTTCGATATTTTTTTTATGTCGAGCAAACCATCGCAATCTCATTGCGTCGTTCCCCCTACTTCTCCATCACCCGAGGACAACCACATGACGATAGTCATCGATATCACTCTATTAGACCCCTTGTATTCCTGCCTATTCAACTGTGACGAGGACATACTCAGATAGTTAACCACCCCCGACTACCCATGGGATGCGCTACACCATAGAGCGCTCTTTTTTTCACCGGAAGCCTTCATGCCTCCTAACCAACACCCCATATACACAGTCTAAACCAAGGATTTTATCCCATCAGGGCATATCGACTGGTTCAACAATCCCATTCCTGCCCCTGATGCTTTTGAGGAAGGCAACATGGCCAACATTTCCCCGACCATCAAAATCAATATTTCCATAAAAAATGGAGTCATCGAGGAAATCACCATTGGCGCTGCACGTACTCTTGAAGAAATCACCGCCTATAAAGCCCTCTTCCAAGAATATCGAGATATTTTCACCTGGTCATACACATAAATGCCTATTCTTGATCCCTCTATTGTCGAACATCGCATCGACACCTGGCCTGATATTACACCAGTTCATAAAAAACAATGACCGGTACACCCATCCAAAGCAACGACCATTAAGGCCAAGATTGACAAATTATGCGTGACCGGGTTTATCTACCCCATCGCCTATACCTCATGGGTTTCCAACCCTGTACCCATTAACAAAAAATAGGGCAGTATCCACGTCTGCACGGACTTTCATGATCTTAATCATGCATGTCCCAAAGACAACTTTCCAACGCCTTTCATCGATCAAATTATCGACGATTGCACTAGCCACGAGGCTCTGTCCTTCATGGATGGTTTCTCTGGTTATAATCAAATCCAAATCCATCCAGCAGATCAATACAAAACCACATTCACCACCCTTTGGGGTACTTTTTCATATCATGTCATGCTTTTTGGCCTAAAGAATGTTGGCGCAACTTTCCAACGGGCTATGACATACATTTTTCATGATCTGGCCCATATCATCCTCGCATACTTGGACGATCTCACAGCTCGATCCAAACAACGCACCCAACATCTTGATGATTTACGAATCATCTTCCAACAGTGTCATCGGTACAACATTCGCTTGAACCCCCTCAAGTGCATGTTCTGCGTCACCGCGGGGAGCCTCCTCGGATTCATCGTTTCCCAAAGCGGTATTACCATGGACCCCCTTAAAGTCCAAGCCATCATAGAAATTCCACCCCCCCCCGGAATTTACGTCAACTCCAGAGCCTACAAGGAAAAACTAACTTTCTACGGCGATTTCTCCCACACTATGCCACTCGAGCACACGGTTTCCTTCATTTACTATGCCACGACATCCCATTTCACTGGGATGAACATGCCCAAAAAGCATTCGATGATCTTAAAATGGCATTGTCTAATGCCCCTTTAATTAGTTCACCCTACTACAATCGTGATTATATCCTCTACATATCAGCATCAACTATCTCAATAGTAGGAGTTCTCGTTCAAATCGGCGATGACGATCGTGAGCATGTCATTTACTACATTAGCAAAAACCTCTCAGGGCCACCCCTGAAGTATAATCATGAAGAGAAACTAGCCCTTGCAGTCCAGAAACTGCACCATTACATTCTGCTTCGCACAACTAGGGTCATAGCCGATTCCAACCCCATGGAATACTTGCTCAGTCGTCGGCAAATTAATGGCAAATTTGCTCGATGGATCGTTATCCTTCAGGAATACGATCTCGAATTTTCGACACCCAAGAGTAAGAAAGCTCTCATCCTCGCTGAACTCATCATGACCTTCCCCTCTATCTACCAGTGCCCTCGTCAATATTGACTTCCCCGATAAACATCTCTTTTATATCACTTTGGATGATCCTTGGTATGATGACCTCCTCGTTTACCTCCGAACCCAAAAGTTTGGTAACCACCTCTCACGGGATGATCGCTGTCGTATTCGCCACCAGGCCCCCCGCTATCTCCTCATCGGAGATATCTTATATCGATGAGGGGTCAACACCATGCTTTGTCGATGCTTGACTATTGACGAGGCCGATAGAGTCTTGAACGACTGCCATAGCAACGCATGCGAGGGCCATCTTTCGGGAATGTCTACTACTCAGAAAATCATTTGAGTAGGTAATTTTTGGCCTACATTGTTTCACGATTGCATTCATGCCATGAAGCAATGCGATAAATGTCAACTTTATGCCAACAAAGCACGAGCACCACCTGCTCTTCTCCACCCAGTCATTACTACAGGCCCCTTTTATAAATGGGGCATCAACTTCATGACTTGTAATCCCCCATCCAACAATGGACACAAATACATTGTTGTCGTAGTCGATTACTTCACAAAATGGGTTGAAACCATGCCCACCTTTAACAACACCGCTGACACTGCAGTACATTTTTTCTTTAATCACGTCATATCTCACTTTGGAGTACCACTCCAACTAGTTTCCAATCACGGGAAACATTTCAAGAACGATATTTTCGTCAAAATCTCATCTCGGTTGGGATTCTCCCACGAGTTTGCCTCACCATATTACCCTCAGTCTAACAGACAGGTCAAAGCAGTTAACAAGGTCCTCAAGACCATCTTGCAGCGCACGGTTAACAAACATAAGACCAATTGGCATCATATGTTATTTTCCGCGCTATGGGCTTACCGTACGGTCGTGAAAACGACCACTGGTTTCACACCATTTCATCTAGTCCATGGGGTTGAGGCCACTCTTCCCATCGAGTGCGAAATTCCCACCTTACGCACCATTCAAATAAATGCTTGTATGATTCTCTTCAGATATTGTTCACGTCGGGTATTTTATTTTTCATGTGTGCAGGTACTTGGTCATCATACATCAGTGCCACCCCTTCAGGTATATAATCAACACTGGCATGTAATCATTCCCTCTGAATCTCAATTGCATCTCCAGTCACACCCTCTGACATTTGCCTTTAGGATCCCCATCTCTGGCTCTACAGTACCAACACCTCCATTGCATTTTAGTTATTGTCACCCGGTAGCACTCTCACCCACATGAGTTGTCCCATTCATAGCACCCTTTGGCACTTTGACACTCATGTTGTTTTTAACCCTTTAGGGATGGGAGTCCCGGTCATCTTACATCATGTCATGAATCAGCCACATACTCCTTCTCCTCATTTTGCTAGCTTTCCCAATGGAATTCCAGATTATCTCTTCAAGGTTCTATTTTCACTGCACCTTCGCAGTAACATTAACCCTCCATTTCATCCACAATCAATTTTCCCATCCGCAGATTTCCCTCCATTTCATCTACCTACTATAGAAACCCACCAATGGGGCCCCCAACCTCCACCATCTCTCCAATAAAATTGCGCCCTAACCGACCCAACCATATTACATTGGGGCACCCATTTTTGTATTTGTATACTCATCCCAAATTATTCTTTATTCATTTGGTACTTGTACAAAACCTTTGTTTTCAGCATTTACATATCTTTTTGTCGCCACCTATTGACGACCTTCTTCCCCTTTTGGAAAACACAACCCATGTCGCCCTTGGTTGGGGCACTCCTTATCATCTACCCATGTTGACATCGTCCATATACTCCAAGTATCCCATAGACCACTTACCTCTTCCCTCTGAGTTTGTCCACTTTGTCCCGCCTCTGGCACAACTTATCCCACATCTTGTTGTCCCCTTGACACTCGACCTAGTTGAACGGTTGCGGCCACTTATACTTCGCATATACCCCCAACCAAGGGCAGTCTTGAGTCTTCATACATATTGACTTCATCCATGTACCTCCTCCAGTTCCTAACCTCACCTAGTAGATTTCACGAAGCCCTTTGCTTCTTGGAGTCGCGTCCCCCTTTTTGTTGACATCAACACAGTTTCTAGAAGGGCGACAGTATCTTGACTCTCATTACCTTTTCAATGAGCGGTCTCGGATGGCACAGGGAGACCCACAATTTCTCCCTGTTGTCGTTGACCCCCGTAACATTCGACTTCAACACTTTCTCATGTTACGGTGGGTCTTACTTTGTGACTATTGCAGTTATTTCTTATATTTTCCGAAGACCTCTGAACTTGGCTGGGCTATCAATGCCTACAGAATCCGTGATACTTCTTACAGGTGTCACTACCTACTATTCAACGTATGTTCCTCCACAAAATTGTCTTTTTCTTTTATCACAAGCACCCCCGAGGGCGTTGCAGTTGTTTACATCAACACACCATTCTTTTTGAGTTACATGACACGAGCATGGGGCATGCCCACCTCGTTTGTACACATTTTATTTTTACACACCTTATGGAAGGTTGGGTCCTATAGGTTCCCTTCTTTCTCCAATGGGTAACTCTTGACACTCTCACTATTGCTCTCTCTTACAACGACACTCTCAATAGAAGAAACATTGATGAATTTTTACTATACGTATGCTCCTAACCTCATCCACCAAGGGGCATCTGTTATCACTGAAATTTCGTCTGCAAATGGTTACAGAAATCCATCATCGTCAAACATTTATGAGGTCACCCATGGACCAAATTACCACAAAAGTATTTCTGAAAGGTCCAAAACTATACAACCAGTGATAAAATTAAAGTGCGATATGACTACACAGGGTGCACGCGCACATGCACGATCTAGAGCAACAGGAAAAGCGCACATGCGCATGATGCGTGATTGTGGTCGCTAAAAGTCGCACACATCTGAGAACGATGCATTTATGAGATTGGTCGGCCTCCCACCCACTTCTGGTTCAGCTTCCAAGTTGATTTGACACCCAAATCTCGGTTGGATCCAACTGGGTAGCTGGTCAAAGATGTTAAAATGCCCTAAATAGCCTCTTTTCACACTACAAACTGGTTGCATAATACCTCAAAGAGGTGCTATAAAGCAAGGTCATGGGTGCACTTCATTTTCAAGGAATTCATTAGCAAAGTTATGTTGCTACTATTCTCTTGAGGAATCCTCTATTCTCATCAAGAGTATACTAGCACCATTACATTGGGCAATCCATCTCACCTCTTGAGTGGATTAGCTTGGGATTCTTTCACCATTTCATTCAAAGTTGTAAGAAGAAATTAGTTGTGAGGGTCCAAGAGCCCTCCCTTGGAGGAAGAAGGGACCCATAGTCCTCTTTATTTTTGGTGTTTTCTTTCACTAATATAATCCTTGCCATTGGTGACATGAGTCTTATTGGCTTTTTGTTCTTATGTCCTTATGCTCAATAGTTTAGTTGTTCTTTTATTTCTTAGTTTGTTCTTTTGTATTTATTTCTCTAACCCTTTCCTTTACAACTCTCTTGCTTAGCTAACCCCACTAATCTTGTAAGCACCTTTGTTTTTCTCATTTAGGTGACAAAAGAGGCGCAACACTAGGGTTCATCCAGAGTTGACCAACAAAAACCCCAGAGCATCGACATATCAATCATTGACCAAGGATGAGGAAGGTCTCGCCCGAGACATAGAGGGGATCATAGAGACCATAAGGTCTTGTGTTAGTTCATTTGGGATGGCATTCATACATTCCATATCTAACAACTTACTATGCTAATAAGTAAAACAATACACACACATATCTAAATAACACATAATAGATACATCTTTATTATCCATTTCATTCCATAACACACAATATACATTAAGTAGACTATGTTAAACAATAACAAAGCTTCATATATTCTTTAAATAGTGTTAGTTTTTATAGCTCAGGAGGTACTTCGCATGTTTGTCTTATATGCGGAAGTAGCCTTATATTTACACTACTAGACACTTGACTTTGTAATAGGTTTTTATAAAGTTGTAATAAAGTGGTTCTTTTATGTAAGTGACCTTTTAATAAAGTGTACCTTCTAATATTAAAGTGACTTCATTTCATAAAGTGCACTTATGTTATAAAGTGAAATTGTACTTTAATATTTTAAGTGATTTATTTTGGGGGGAATGAATCATGTCCCTTGATCATGTAAAGGTAAGATTAGATCTTGGTCTTTGGATTTAGGGATGCGGAAGGTGAAAGGTAATTTTTGAATTATAAGAGGATGCATTGGATAGAGTGCAAGACACAATGAGAAGAAGAGATTGTGAGATTTTAGAGAGAGCTTTGAGGAGGAGAGGAAAGGGTAGCAAGATGGGCACATTTCCCAAGGAAAATTTCTATGTGACTGTGATGATATTTTTTGTTGTTGGAGGCCTGATTGTATGGATTCGTACAGTTCGTACATAAAGGGAAAGAGGGCACAAATTTCAAGGTTGTTTTGAGTTTTTTTCTTGTTGTAGCAGGGTCATACAACAGACTGTGGGCATGTTTTTCTAGGTGTTGTTTTCTGGGTGGGTCGTACAATAGTATGGACTTGACACATTTTCCAAGGCAGATTTTTGGAGAGACAGTTTGGGTGCTGTAAGTGGTTTTCTCTTGGCTCTAAATGTAATCTTGTGTTGATATATCTTTCCTGAAGCTAATAAAATATCTCTCTCTCTTTGGGTTTCCCCACATTGGGGTTTTCCCTGGCTGGTTGCCTAAATTTCTTATTTTTACATGGATGTGTAATTGTTGTTCATTGTGTTTATTCCACTGCAAAAGTGCTTGGCAATGTGTATTTCTGCTCATAATATTTTATGAATGTGGGTTTATACATTTCAGTGTTCATAGATGACAATTATCTCTAGGTTGCTAAGTGTATGACATAATTTAGTACTTGTTGATTTGTCATTAAATTTCTACATGGTATCAAAACTTGGGTTACGAGTGAGATGTGACGACTACTCGCATTCGCAAGATATGATTACAATGAGGCTCTGAAGGCCTTTTTACAATAAACAGAAATGCCAAAAACCTAACCCTAGGAGATGAAGCACCAAAAGTCACGCGGGCCCCATTTGGGTAAGTTAGTACATCAACTTCTCAGGGTCATAACTTTTGCATACGATCTCCGTTTTAGGCGCATGATAGCTTGTTGGAAAGGTATCGTCGAGGAGATTCATTTTGGAGGCAATATCGAAGGAACTTCTATATTGATCCCCATTTTCCAAAAAACGTCATTTAGGGCCTCAAAATGGCCCCGAAAGTTAAAAACTGCTAAAAATAGTAAATTACCAAAATTGCCAGAAAACTGTTTTGAGCCAGTTGGAAAAGGTGGGTGGCCACCAATATCCAACTGGATCAGTGACAGTGAACAATGTTATTTTTGGGTAAGATTTGGAAGGGGGAAACTTGATTGTTTGTTTTCCATTGAACAATTGACAGAGAGATGGTTGTTTGCATCAGGTATGAGGACCGATTGGATGGGATTTCCAACTATTTGCAATGGAAAGTCAAGATGTCAACTATTCTCAGGGAGAACAAGATTTGGAGATTTGTCAACACCATAGTTATTGTTCCATCAACAGACCCTATGTAACACACCCGACCCCTGAGTATCTTTCCTAGGGATGGGGCATCAAAATTTTTCTCTCCTTAACATCTCAAATCCTCTGTTTGAGGTCTTCATCCTCTTCTAATTACCCGTAGTGTTCTAATGACTACTACCAAGCTCAGATCTGAGCTTTGGGTTGCAAGTTATGGCTTCCCAAATCTCTTCAAGAGTTCATTGGTTGAAGGCCACATGGCATCCATGTGAATCCACCTCACATGTATTGTCTCCAATTTACTTCATCCACGGCGGAATTCCATCCACAGTTTGATCCCACGACTGGACTCAATCTTCGTCTAACACGCAGGCCAGTAGAAAATTTGACACTTCAGTGCTTCAACACTTTGGCATTGAACACCTCCTTATTGTCTACGCACGAGACCTTCCGGAATCCCAAACTCCCGAAGTTCCATAAACTTGTCATGTGGTTATGAACTTCGAGTCTTTTGGGTCTCTCTATAACGCTACTCCCTTAATCCTCCAGAGTCCTGAAGTCCTGGTCACTTCACCAACCACTTTGGCTAGGTGGGCACGTACCAGAGGCTGGCACATAGAAGGGCTAGGGGTGATACGTGTCACGTTCCAATAGACATATAGGGTCTACGAAAAACACAGATCAAGATGACACGTGGAACATTGATCATGGGTCTACGTCACCCTGGTAACATCGGCTTGCCACATCACACCAGACTGACAGCCTTCTAACATCCCTCAAATCTCACAGTCGAGATCAGACCACGTGGATCCATAGATCCATGACTAACCTTACTTCATGACTCCGGCCTTCGGGAGTTTTGCGATCAAAACTCCTCTTTTCTCTCAGATTTGGTCAATGACGGGCTAACTGTTACACATTATTTTCGTCATCCCTATGATCGTTAATGATGTAAACCTATCTATTGCCTTTAGAGGGGTCACAGTGGCCTGAGTTCCTGAAGAGAGAAGGAAGNAGGGATGCGGAAGGTGAAAGGTCATTTTTGAATTATAAGAGGATGCATTGGATAGAGTGCAAGACACAATGAGAAGAAGAGATTGTGAGATTTTAGAGAGAGCTTTGAGGAGGAGAGGAAAGGGTAGCAAGTTGGGCACATTTCCCAAGGAAAATTTCAAAGACCCATCATTGTTAGGAACTTACCATGGTGCACCACCGCTCCTTCATCCTTCCAATCAAGTATGCGTCATATCATCCAACGAAACTAACATAGAGGATACCCTTCCTCCCAGGGAGGCTTCTACCATATCCGACGTCCCACTAGTCGCAGAGCTCCCCCCTCATGAGCCTCCTGTGAACTTGTCGACTCCATAGGTTCACGATTTCACCTCTCCCCAAGACCATATCCCAGTTTGGGAGATAGTTCCCCAAGCCATTACTCAAATCCCCTTCTTTTACCCTCCACCAGGCATACAAGATTTCCAAGTAGCCGCAATGCTTACTCTCCCTAATATGGTGTTGGCAATTCCAGTTTGGTATTTACATCCCCCAGAGATGGTCCCTCAACCATCCCTTCCCCCCCAAACGGAAGGAATCCCAATGACGATTCCCATACTCACTCCCACCATACCCTCTACACCTCCACTCACTAACCTCCCTGCCACAGCTGGGGGCAGGTGAAAGAAGAAGGAGCCCACAGCTCCACTTCTCCCACGCGTCCAACCTCCTTGCACGCTATGTGAGAAAGATGGACACCCAACCAACAAATGCCCATCTCTACCCGAGTTACGTAACCTAATCCCACTCAATCAAACACCATCACCGCTCGCCACTGTATCAAATACTGTCACTACCTCCCCTAACTCAAATAGCAAAGGGCTGTGAACCAAATTCGCTTGCGCTATATGTTCAGAATATGGCCATTATACACACCATTTCCCAACCCTACCTCACTTCTGGCAGACATTAGTCACAGTATGCCAAAGCTTCCAGAATGAACCCAGTCCAGCTACATCATCCCTACCAAACATCACTGACATCCATTATGTCACGACTTCAGTCAATGAACGTATGAGATGCCCTTGCTCTCTATGCAAATCCTTAGATCATTTTACATACCAATGTCCTATGATCATTGAATACATGCAACGCTAATCGATCCTGGTTCAAACCCCTGCGCCCCCTGCAGAATCAATGGTTGACCTTACCTCATCACTAGAGGTTCTTCATATCATTTCTCCTGAACTAGAGGCACTCCATATTCCTCCATGGTTCTTGGATGACTTCTCCGAGGATTTACCCCTAAATCCCTCCAATTCTCCCATTCATTTCCCTACGGAAATGTTACACCCAACTACCACTGGTACTCCTCAGTACTTCGATATTTTTTTTATGTTGAGCAAACCATCGCAATATCATTGCGTCATTCCCCCTGCTTCTCCATCACTTGAGGACAACCACTTGACGATAGTCATCGATATCACTCTATTAGACCCCTTGTATTCCCGCCAATTCCACTGTGACGAGGACATACTCGAAGAGTTAACCACCCCCAACTAACCATGGGATGCGCTACACCATAGAGCACTCTTTTTTTCACAGGAAGCCTTCACGCTTCCTAACCAACACCCCATATACACAGTCTAAACCAAGTATTTTATCCCATCAAGGCATATCCACTGGTTCAACAATCCCATTCCTACCCCTGATGATTTTGAGGAAGGCAACATGGCCAACATTTCCCCGACCATCAAAATCAATATTTCCATAAAAAATGGAGTCATCGAGGCAATCACCCTTGGCGCTGCATGTACTCTTGAAGAAATCACCGCCTATAAGTCCCTCTTCCAAGAATATCGAGATATTTTCGCCTGGTCATACACATAAATGCCTAGCCTTGATCCCTCTATAGTCGAACATCACATCGACACCTGGCTTGATATTACACCAGTTCATCAAAAACAACGACCGCTACACCCATCCAAAGCAGCGGCCATTAAAGCCGAGATTGACAAATTACGCGCGGATGGGTTCATCTACCCCATCGCCTATACCTCATGGGTTTCCAACCCTGTACCCGTTAACAAAAAACACGGCATTATCCGCGTCTGCACGGACTTTCACGATCTCAATCACACATGTCCCAAAGACAACTTTCCAATTCCTTTCATCGATCAAATTATCGACGATTGCACTGGCCACGAGGCTCTGTCCTTCATGGACGGTTTCTTTGGTTATAATCAAATCCAAATCCATCCAACAGATCAATACAAAACCGCATTCACCACCCCTTGGGGTACTTTTGCATATCATGTCATGCTTTTTGGCCTAAAGAATGCTGGCGCAACTTTCCAACGGGCTATGACATACATTTTTCACGATCTGCCTCATATCATCCTCGCATACTTGGACGATCTCACAGCTCCATCCAAACAACGTACCCAACATCTTGATGATTTACGGATCATCTTCCAACGGTGTCGTCGGTACAACATTCGCTTGAACCCCCTCAAGTGCGTGTGTTGCGTCACTGCGGGGCGCCTCCACGGATTCATCATTTCCCAAAGCGATATTACCATGGACCCCCTTAAAGTCCAAGCCATCACAGAAACTACACCCCCCCCGGAATTTACGTCAACTTCAGAGCCTACAAGGAAAAGCTAACTTTCTACGGCGATTTGTCCCAGACTATGCCACTCGAGCACGCGGTTTCCTTCGTTTACTATGCCACGACATCCCATTTCACTGGGATGAACATGCCCAAAAAACATCTGATGATCTTAAAATGGCGTTGTCTAACGCCCCTTTAATTAGTTCACCCGACTACAATCGTGACTATATCCTCTACATATCAGCATCAACTATCTCAGTAGTAGGAGTTCTCGTTCAAATCGGCGATGACGATCGTGAGCATGTCATTTACTACATTAGCAAAAACCTCTCAGGGCCACCCCTGAACTATAATCATTAAGAGAAACTAGCCCTTGCAGTCCAAAAACTGTGCCATTACATTCTTCTTCGCACAACTAGGGTCATAGCCGATTCCAACCCCATGGAATACTTGCTCAATTGTCGGCAATTTAATGGAAAATTTGCCCGATGGATCGTTATCCTTTAGGAATACGATCTCAAATTTTCGACACCCAAGAGAAAGAAAGATCTCGTCCTCGTTGAACTCATCATGACCTTCCCCTATGATACTACCAGTGCCCCCGTCAATACCGACTTCCCCGATAAACATCTCTTTTATATCACTTCAGATGATCCTCGGTACGACGACCTCCTCGTCTACCTCCGAACCCAAAAGTTCGGTAACCACCTCTCACGGGATGATCGTCGTCATATTTGCCACCAGGCCCCCCACTATCTCCTCATTAGAGATATGTTATATCGGCGAGGGGTCGACACCATACTTCGTCGATGCTTGACTATTGACGAGGCCGATAGAGTCTTGAACGACTGTCATAGCGGCGCATGTGGGGGCCATCTTTTGGGAATGTCTACTACTCAGAAAATCATCTGAGCAGGTTATTTTTGGCCTACATTGTTTCACGATTGCATTCATGACGTGAAGCGATGCGATAAATGTCAGCTTTACGCCAACAAAGTACGAGCACCACCTGCTCTTCTCCACCCAGTCATTACTGCAGGCCCCTTTTATAAATGGGCCATCGACTTCATGACTTGTAATCCCCCATCCAACAATGGACACAAATACATTGTTGTCGCAGTCGATTACTTCACAAAATGGATTGAAACCATGCCCACCTTTAACAACACCGCTGACATTGTAGTACGTTTTTTCTTTAATCACGTCATATCCCGCTTTTGAGTACCACTCCAACTAGTTTCCGATCACGGAAAACATTTCAAGAATGAAATTTTCATCGAAATCTCATCTCGGTTGGGATTCTCCCATGAGTTTTCCTCACCATATTACCCTCAGTCTAACGGACAGGTCGAAGCAGTTAACAAGGTCCTCAAGACCATCTTGCAACGCACGGTTAACAAACATAAGACCAATTGGCATCATATGTTATTTTCCGCGCTATGGGCTTACCGTACGGCTGTGAAAACGACCACTGGTTTCACACCATTTCATCTAGTCCATGGGGTTGAGGCCACTCTTCCCATCAAGTGAGAAATTCCCACCTTACGCACCATTCAAATAAATGCTCGTATGATTTTCTTCAGATATTGTTCACGTCGGGTATTTTGTTTTTCATGTGTGCAGGTACTTGGTCATCATACATCAATGCCACCCCTTCAGGTATATAATCAACACTGGCATGTAATCATTCCCTCTGAATCTCAATTGCATCTCCAGTCACACCCTCTGACATTTTCCTTTAGGATCCCCATCTCTGGCTCTACAGTACCGACACCTCCATTGCATTTTAGGTACTGTCACCCGGTAGCACTCTCACCCACATGAGTTGTCCCATTCATAGCACCCTTTGGCACTTTGACACTCATGTTGTTTTTTAAC
>SNQJ01S0019506.1:120565-133087 GCA_010110895.2 Picea sitchensis | reverse complement strand
AGTGATATGACCATATCTTTGATCAAACCTAAGCATTTCACCTTCCTTGAGTCAAAAGAGAAAATATCCTTATAAGGTCTTGTAATTTCTAGGCCTAATTCATCCATGACCACCTTGGGCATGAGATTATGTGATGCACATGAATCTAACATGGCATTAAGTAAGGTCATGTCATGAATTTTAAGGCTAACATAGAAAGGAGGAACATCATCAACATCACCACTCTATTCCACGTGCGGGCCAAACAAGATGGCAGGGTGGTTGTCTTGTATGTTCAAGGTGTCAGGGGATTCTTCCATATTTAGCATTTTAATGATCTGATTTCTATATTCTCCATTATTGATCAACTCATTAAACAAAACATAGATTTTTATTTTAGCCATTTCGCTTTCAAAATTAAAAGGAGACAAAGCTTTTTCTACCTCTTTGATGACCGCTTCCTTTCTTTCCTCAGGTGCTTTCTTTGGGGGTTCTTCCTTTGATTTTCCTTTCTCCATTACATCTCTTACTGAATTATCTTTCTTTGGTTGGCTTGAAGAAGGGGTATTTGTCTGAAGTTCCCTTGTGGGATTCTCCTTTGGAAGCTCTGCAGACACCTTTTTACTTCTGAGGTTATACTGCTTCTGAATTTGCATAATAGCATTGTGGTATCCCTTCCTAAACTCTTATGTTTTCGATGACAACATGTCATCATTCTCCAACATAAAATCATCATTCGCATCCATAAATTGATCATTCTCTCCTTTTGTTAAGAACAAGTGTGTTTTTGTATTGTCACAACAATGCATCTGGTCTTGGATTATTTCATCAAAATCTTCATTTGCATAGTTTTTTTTGGAAAGGATGTTTTATCTGCTGATCACCTTGATCTCTCTGGTCTCTTTTCCTAATCTGTGGAACTGGGGCTCTTCTAAAATTTTTATTTCTGGGATAAAAATCGATTTTCTCCCTAGTGGCAGGCTTGTTCTCCATGAACATCCTTTCCATGAGTCTTGATCATCAAGTCAAATTTCTCATCTAATGATTGAGACGTGGAGGGTTGTGCTTCCCCTTGGACCTTCTTCACACTTTTGTCAATATTATGTTTGATCTTCCCCGATGTCATCATATTTACTTCTACTTAAGCTGCATCGCTCATCATATCATCTAATGTATTTGATCTTCTTTCTCTTAACACCAAGTCAAAGTCACTGCTAAAAGAATCGACATATCAAACTTGGACCGCTCTGGAAGGAAGTTTGACTTTTGTGGGAATCGAAATATAAAATTTCATAAATCTGGTTAAAAAACTCTTGCATTGTTTCATTTGGTTATCTTTTTATATTATTGTATTGAGTTAGTAACTAGAGAGGATTCTTTTTATCACCCCACCTGGCGAGAACAAGTGTTTCAAAAGCTGCAAAATCAGGGATACTCACCGCTGGAAGAGATTTGAACCATTTTCTGACCTCCCCTGAGAGACTCTGCACAAACAATCTCATTTTTGCATCCTCATGATCTACCTCTTCCAGGTCGACAAAATCATTAAACCAATATAAGTGTTTTTGGGCTGAAGCATTCTCTTCAACACCGTATAATTTAATTCTCTAATTATAATTCTGAGGTAAATAATGTAATTGGGCTGACAAGGCGAGAGGAGTGAACGTGGTGGCAATGACTCTAGGTGGAATTTGAACTAGCTGAATAGTCTGAGTGGGGATTACAACAGTCTGCGGGGGGTTGGTCGGTATCAAAGATTGGAACTTTTTCTCATCCAAGACAATTTCATTCAAATAGGATTCTGATTTGGACATGAAAAAAGTTTGTTCAAATAGTAAATCGAAGTCAAGGTCATCAATGATTTTTACCCTATCTTTAGGTAAAGATAGGTTCCTGTCCAGGTAACACACATGGTTCGTTATCTTTTCCTTTCCTTTGTGCATAAGTTTTTTAGGATCAAACATAGATGTCGCAGGATCTGGATCTAGGTTCGCTCTAGTGTAAACTTTCTTAGAAGCCAGGATTTTGGATTAGGACTACTCTATGCTACTAATATTGTTCAATGTAGTCACCAAGGTAAAATAAGTTTCAACCAATATAGGTGTCTGATCCACTATTACCCTCAGGAATCAAATCTACTTCTTTAGTCATTTTCCCAGGAAAAGTTTTCAATTTCATCCCCGACTATGGCCCCAAGATGTTAGACCTTGGTAAATTATTGGGTTGAAGAGAAACGCCCTACCAAGGTAACCTACAAACCAAATTTAAGACTGTAAACTAGACTTTCCAATCTAGAGAGGGCTCTCTCTGAGGCATAGTCTTTGATAGATAATAACGTTGGATTGACGGCTAGATTTATATGCTTGAGAAAGTGTTTTCTAGTCTCGCTGGAAAGGAAATATAGTACTTTGGGCTATGGAGTCAACCCCCTGAAAACGAGAGAAATCAATGACTGGTAATGGAAACTTTGAGAGGATAAAGGATAAATAGGAGATAGTTTTTCAGTTTCAATGTCGTTGTGTATGGTGGAAGAAAGGAGAACATAAAGCAAATCAGAGCACCATTAAAGATGAATTATAAATTAATTAAAAGGAAAACAAAGAGTTTAAATGGTTGAGTCTAAAGCACCACGCGATGAATTTTAAACCCTTTAAATATTTCCAATTTCAACAAATGAAACAGACATGAATTTGTAGGAAACATGAAGTACATACAAAGATAGGATCACAGTACATCAAACCACCGCCATTAGAATATTTTCATCAAAGCTCCAAGACCTCTGCATTATATTTCCATCAGATTCAAAGATTACATTCAAGAGTGCTCTGTCTACACTACTTTACCGACCCCGATTACATAAAAAAGATACAATATACAGAAAACTAACGCCCTCTTGGGATTCTATGCCTCAAACTAATTTCCCCTAGAATCTCATATTCAGTTACTTTCCTCCCAGACAAGATTTTCAATAGAGTTTACCAAAAATAGAAACCCGATTGCACTCAATCATAACATAATTGACACATTTGTCTCAATCATTCTGTCATGAGTAATATTCGGTCATCAGGTTGTGATAAATCAACGTTTTCTTTCAAGGGGTGCCTGATTAATCGAGCGTACTGTTGGAAACTCTTTCACCTTTGTATAACAAGATCTGGTTGTTGCTGAACAATCATTGGTTGTAGCATGCATGTGGCGAGTTGGTGTAGCAGAAGTCCATTTGCGGTCGCTCATGCAACTCCAGGTGGAAACAATGGTTGGGGGACCATGCATCTCTTCCAAAACTGGCATGCGTTTCATTTATACATGTTGTCCTCAGTAGGTAAGTTTACAACATCTGCGCAGTGAATATTCATTGTCCAGGTGTCATGCTAGACTTCTTGTTAATGTAAGAAACAAGATATGTGCGGAGAAAGATTCCATGCCACGATCCAAAAGGACAAAATGGGGTTTTCTTACTCATGCCTCCGACCTCACCTGCAACCTTAAAAATCTAAGTTTTTTTCGAAGAGACTAGTTCCATTTTCTCAGACTCTTCACATGTCTCCACAAGACTACACTTCCTTTCATTTTTGCTTGAGCATTGGCGAGAGCTGCGCAGGCATTATCAATGGTCGGTTTTCACTCCTTGAAATGCTCTGTGATTCTTTCTTCTAACACCCTATATTCCTCCTGCAGCTAGATAATTACGTCTTGTGCCTCTCTGAGCTATTTTTTAAGCCAATTTACATTCTGTGATCGACTCTGCGATGCTGGAAATTCAATAGTCCTTTCTGCCATTTGTCTTCTTAACTCTCTGTTTTCTTTATAAAGTTCGATAATAGCATGTTTTGCTCACTTCAACTGTTGCGACAATTCCTGATCATTCACACTTTGATCACCTGAATTCCTCTGTCTTTCATCAATTCCCTTGGTTGCACCTTCAACAGGCTCTAGCCGAACGACGCGCATGAGTAATCTCTTGGTAGAAAACTTAGTGCGTTATTTACTGGGAGATTGGATATCCTCAGTTTTATTAGTCAACCTTGGCCTTCCTCTTTTCCAGGGTGTTTGTTGGTGGGACGACAAGTCCTCTATTTCCTTTCCCTTTCTTTTTCCCGTGACATAATCCTTTCTCGCCCCTACGCTATGGAGCGTTGTTTCCATTGCAGATAGAGGAATGTCTCCTTTGGGGTCTCTGGGGATGTTAGTTGCAATCATAAATGACTCACATTCCATGTTCAAGTGTCTCAAATTTTCGACCACTAACAACATGATTAATGACAAATGGGATAAATTGCTCCTCGATTGGTCATCCTTGGCCTCGACGTTGTCCACCATATTTCCCAAGCTTCGATACAAGAAGAAAGGTAGATTCAAGGGTTGCTTCCATGTGAAGTTCATCAACAATATGATGTGATATGGGTACACCCTAACAAACCTTCCTTCACAGGTGACATATCTTCTGATTACCTTTAGAATCTTTTGGAAAGGCTCCCAGAGGTACTGGTTAGGATTGTTGGCTCTAATTTTCCCATTTAGACAGTCGGGCTTGATGAAGTCTTTATAGCATAAGATGTCGAAAGGAATGAATTTAAACCATTTTTCTCTACACAAAGGGATCTCTTTCGCAACTGACAGAGTTTCTTCTGTCACTTAGAAGGTGATTCCCACAATGGTCGTGCTGACCCCTGTAAAATTTAGGAAAAAATGATCAGCCAGATTCGCATTATACCCTTTGATATTTTCGAAGAAGCGCATACATCCAACTTGTTCAAAAGATGCTTTGATTCTCGAGTCTTCGTTTATTAACTACATGTCCTAAGGCTCAGAACTCACGACCCTGCCACTTCTCTCCTTCTTTCTTATGCTTTGGGACACTACCATGATGCTAGTATATATTTATCTCACACACGGGGTAATGAGCTGTAACACCCTCTTTGCGTGAAAAATAAGAATGACAGGCTTCACATAAAATGCAAGAAAGGCAGTAGAAAAATATTTACATGACAAGAAAAAATCAGCCACCGGAGTTCATGGCATGGCAGTAAGGCACGACAGAAAATTTCGGCGCAGTGAGGAAACTCGGTGCAGTGGAAAACAACAATGGGAGACTTGGAGTGCCGTGATTTTTCACCTTTCTGACTTCATGATTAGGTGATGATGTTCATCATATCTTTCGACGTGACCTTTATTCGAACAACTTGCCTCGATCTTTGGCACGTAAATTCCCCTTTTTTGACAGGAATCGATATTTAGGGAAAGGGACCTTTACAAGTCTCACATGAATAATCATTATTCCCTTTCTCGAATCCAAGGGCCAGACCCGCTACTTGTTGATTTCGACCCATTCGTTATTCAGTCACTGACCTTGCATGTTTCAACGCATGAACTATGACTCATCTAGGACTAACTCTAACTGCAAAAAATCACGGTGCTAACAATGGAAACATGAAAAGAAAACATGTACACATCATGTCCTATCCTATCCAATATCTCAAATGGACCACAATATATGGATGCTAGCTCAGTGCAACTTCCCAAATTCAATGAGATTTTTCTTGTTTTGACTTTAAAAAACACATGTTCTCCAACTTTAAATTCCCTTGGTGTCTTGCCTTTATCTACATAACTCCTTTGCATGTCTTGTGTTGACTTTAAATTCTATTTGAGTTGGATCATTTTCTCTTCCATTTATTTGAGCAATTTCGATCAAGTACTAGTCTATTTGTTGGATTGTCCCAACTAATTGGAGTATTGCACTTTCTTCCATATAAAGCTTCAAATGAGCTTTTTTTAGTGAGCCTGATATCCATTATTGTAGGAAAATTCAACTAAATGCAAGTTATGTTCCCACTTGTATGGATTTTCCATCACATACATTCTTAACACGTCTTCAATCACTTGATTAACTCTCTCTATTTTTCGATCTGTTTATGGATGATAGGCTTTTCTAAAATTCAAATTTGTATCAAAACATTTGAATAATCCCTTCCAAAAGTTTGAAGTAAACTTTAGATATTGGTTTGAAACAATTTCCTTAGGTAATCCATGAAACCTATCATTATCTTTCATGTAAATTTATGTTATATTAGCTACCTTATAAGTCAACTTAACTGAAATAAAGTGAGCAAATTTTGTTAATTTATCCACCACTGCCATTATTAAATCACGTTGCCTTGTTGTTTTGGGCAAGTTAGTGATAGAATCAATATTTTTCACTTCTCATTTCCACTCTGGAACTCACAATGGCTGTAGAAACCATGTTGGATGTTTGTATTCAACCCTTACTCTTTAATATTCCATATACTTAGCTATATAATCAACACCATCCTTTTTCATTCTTGGCCAACAATATTGTCTTCTTATTGCTACAATTATCTTCTAGTATGTATCATGTCCAACATATGAAACATTATGTATTTATTTTAGTACCATCTTTCTTAATTCATAAGAATTAGGAACATACACTCTATTTTTATGCATGAGAATTCCATCTTCTTCCAGCTTATACTTTTCATATTTTTGTTGTACATATTTTTGTTGTAATTCTTTTTTATTTGTAGGTAATGCTCATCTGAAATAAGAGCTTCCAATTTTTTTTTTCAAATCTGATTTGCACATGCTAGTGGTTTGTTGAGGCGTCAACAACCCATGATAAGCGTTGTTTCATGGTTGCATGATAAACATTTTTTCATTCCCTCAATCATGATAAGATTTGTTTAAAACTTATTTTTCTTCTTGAAGAGATGCATGGCTACTTGACAAAAACACAACATGCCACATGACCTTCTGGAGAGACTTCTTTGAAGATTTCAATAACAATGTAGATGGAATAATTTATTTTTCACATAAATCAAGTCTCAAACCTTTGGTAATTGGCACCATCAAGATTAAATGTGTTTTTGGTTTGACTACTATTCCAAGGAATTTGAAGCAATGTGATGCTTGTATCCTTGGAAAATATAGAAAATAACCATTTCATGGTTTTACTTCTAAAGCATGTCGAAAAATTGGACTGATACATTTTGATTTGTATGGCCCCATTCCTATTCCATCTGCTAATGGAAATAAATATATCATGTCTTTTATTGATTATTATACCATGATGTGTTGGGTGTACTTGTTGAAATATAAATCACAAGCTTTTGAAACTTTTAATTTTTTTTTGTATGGATCCAAAATGAAGATCAGTCTCATATTGGCCCTCCTCATACTAATAATGGAAGATAATATACATCTAATGAATTTGAAAACTATCTTCACAAACATGGGACCAAAAATCAAACCACAATTCCATACAATCCTCAACATAATGGTGTAGATGAAAGAATGAACAAGACTCTCCTAAATATGGTTCATTCCATGATGTTTTTCAAAAATGTAAAAATGATGTTTTGGGATGATGGAGTTTTATGTGTAGTTTATGTAAAAAAAACAAGTGTCCATATCATGCCCTTGAAAATAAGAATCGTTATGAAATGTGGTATGGTCGCATTCCTTTGATGAGGAATCTTAAGGTCTTTGGTTCCACCTGCTATGCCTTAATTACTAAGGAGCAAAGAAACAAACTTGATGCAAGGAGTTGGAAGTGCATCTTCTTGGGGTACTCAAATACCACCAAGGTATATTTTCTTTACGATGAGGTAAACAAGAATCTCATTATTTCCAAAGAAGTTATTTTTCTTGAATCCTCTAAGAATGATAAAACTATTGAGAGATAGATTGATTATCTAGATAAATTCACTTGTGTAAAGACATATCACGAATTTGATGATGAGATTCCACATCTTGAAGGGGCATCCCTATCTTGGATCAATCTATGGAATCTCCTTTTGAATCACCATCGACTCCCCCTCGTGAAGAATTTCCATCATAATCTAAAGTTCATTTGGATGATGTGATTGAGAGGATTGAAAGGCTGAGTCTTGATGAGAACTCAACACCATCTCGATCACTTAAGCAACCTAGACCATATCAGAAAGGTCACCAAAATGGCTCATAAATACACTTGAACAATGTTCATCTTTATGAGGTTGGAAAAATGGGAACTAGAAATTCAACCAGACAAGATAGAGGTGATGTAGATGATATGGATGTTTCATATGATTTTGATTTGAATTTATCTACTAACTCTGAACCAACTTCCTTTGAATAAACCACTTCTCATGATGGGTAGAAAGAATCCATGCAAGAGTATGATGCTCTCATCACGAATGGGACATGGAAGTTGGTGGGCCCTCCATTCAAAACCAAACCTATTGGATGCAATTGGGTCTGCAAGAAAAAGTACAAATCAAATGTCTTGCTTGACAAGCACAAATCAAGGCTCGTCGAAAAATGATTTTCATAGAAAGAAGGTATGGATTGTGAGAAGAATAACCCCCCCCCACACACACACACATAAAATGGTCTACCATTCATACTCTATTTGTCTTAGTAGCACATAATGGATGGAAATTTCATCAAATGGATGTGAACCCTACTTTCTTGAATGTAGACTTGAAATAAAATGTCTTCATGTCTCAACGAGAAGGATTTGTTGTGAAGGGAAAAGAATAGAAAATATGCAAGATCATCAAATCCTTATATGGTCCGAAACAATCATCATGATTTTGGTATGAAAAGTTAATTGAGCATCCTCTAAAATTGAATTTCAAGCACTTCAATCTAGATGATGCAACTCTTTTTGTCTAGAAAGTTGGAAAAATTATTGTATATCTTGTAGTGTGTGTGTATGATATGTTGATAATAGGGAACAATGAAATTTGTATTTCATCCATAAATAAAGAGTTGAAGAAAGGATTTGAGATGACAGATTTGGGACATCTTCCAATACTTTTGGGCATTGAAGTGGCTCAAAATACAAAGTACATATTCATCTCCCAAAAGAAGTATATTGGAGAATTGTTGAACAAGTTTGGCACAACTGAGTGTAACCTCGTCTCTACTCCATTGGAACAAAATTTGAAGCTCGCATCAAAATAATGGAATGAATTTGAGAATGCAACCAAGTACAAACAATTTTTGGGAAGCCTTATCTACCTCACCACCACTAGACTAGATATTTCATTTTATTTTTTTGGATTCTTTCCAGGTTCATGCAAAATTTTTATGAAGGACATTGGTCTGCTGCAAAAAGATTTATAAAAGAATTGAAGGGACCTCAAGATTTTGGACTCAAGTGTTGTAAGGTATATGACTTCACCCTTATTGGACATTTTGATTCAGAATTTGTTGGGGATAAAGAAAATGGAGTGTCAACTTTAGGCTATCTCATGAGTCTTGGATTAGTCGTTGTCTCCTGGAGATCACACAAACAGTCAGTTCCAAAAGATTCCACAACATAAGTAGAATGTGTGGAAGTTGCAGAAGAAACAAAGGATATTTTATGGCTTAGGAAAATACTTGAATATTTGTAGGAGAAACATGTGAATTCTACTCTTCTAGTTGACAATACTTTTGCAATCAAGTTGGCTAAGAATATGAAATTCCATGATCAAACTAAGCACATCAACACAACATATCTCCTGATTCGATATCATGTAGATTCCAATACTATTCATTTAAGACATTGTTCCACAAATAAGCAAATTGTGGACATCTTCACCAAAGCGCTTGTAAGAGAAAAGTTTCAAAAGTTCTGAATGATGCTTAGACTCACAAACGACCCTTCATATTAAAGGGGGCAATGTTGGCTACCTCATCCTTGTGATTATGGTAGTTTTTAAATAATATTTTAAATATTTTAAATATGAATAGTCATAGGTGATAAGAAGAGTCATTTGGAAGATGAAGACCAAAGGTCATCCAAATATGTATTTATGAAGGTTTTGTGTTAATATAAAGCATCAAAGTGTGGAGTTACATTCTTTTTCCATACCGGGTTTGCCAGGAAACTTTTCTACAAGTTTATATGGTCTAGAGATAAAAAAAGAAGAAGGATTTAATGATGGCCTCATGGAAAAAATTGACATTACCAAAAACCTTTGGAGGATGGGGCCTCAAAAATATCTTACACTTTTCAAAGGCTCTTGCTACAAAAAATGTGTGGAGGATAATTCAAGGAACATGTTTGTGGTTTCAAGTAGTAAGGAGTAAATATATATCCCCTAATTTAGTGTAGGATTGGATAAAAAAATCTCGTTAAACAACAAAACAATGTCTCAATAATTCGGAAAGTTGTTATCTATGCTTTTCATTTGGTCAACAACTAGTTGATTTGGAAAATTAGAAAAGGGGATAAAATGAAAATCGGTCTTAACCCCTAGGTAGGGAGAAAAGGTATGCATTGATTTCCACTCCAAATTATTTAGGAGTTACAGAACAAAGGTTATTTCAACCTCTAACATATAGCAAACTGGGTAAGGACCACTACTAGGCACCAACAATGCTTAATTGGGGAATAAATTGGATTGGGGGAAGAGACTGCAAAATAATGGAAAAGATACACAAACCTCTTGATAGTTAGGAATATTAGACTCAAGGAAGAAGAGAACTTGTTTATTTGGTCATATCCTATTGGACCATATGTTCTTATATTAGGCTACAAAGCACTAGTAGAGAAAGGAAGAGAAGAACAACATATCTAGTGGTAGAAAATTGTACGGAAATTAAAATGCCTAACCAAAAACAAGATCTTATGTGGCTAAACTTAAACAACAAGGCTCCTACATGGGATGCTCTTCAGAAGAATAATTTTATAGGGCCAGGTTGGTGCTTTCAATGTCACCAAGTAGAAGAATAGTATGGACCACCTCATGGTGGAATGTCCATAATCCAAGGAGGTACGAAAAGAGGTGGAAATACTAATAGGGATTAGGAATCTCTGGAAAGGAGGAAGCCTTGAAGAGTTCTTTAGAACCTAGTGTAATAGAAAGGAGACTTCCAATATTAGAGAAATTCCACTTAACATAGTGTGGGGAGTATGGTTTGCTAGAAATATAAAGTTGTTTGAAGACAAAGAGACACTTCCCACCAAATATGTTGTCCAATGCAAGGTGAAGTGGTTATACATTAGGATATTCCATGTGATTTTTTCAATGGTGCATCATAGGGGAACCCTTCTAAGGGAGGTTAAGGAGGCATATTATACTTATATTCAGATCAAAATAGTTATTTTAAGGATGGAATTGGTCAAGAAACAAACAAATTATGTGAATTGAGGGATTTAAATCTGGTCTTGAAACTAGCACAATAATTTGGTGTAACCCAATTCCAAATTTTTGGAGTCTCCAAGCTAGTTATCCAATGAATGAAAAAATAATTTTCTCTCAATAATTTTATATTATGACCCATATATAATGAATTTCTCAATCTACTGACATATTTCTCATTTACATCTTTGTCTCATATTTATAGGGACAAAAATAGTTTTGCAGATGAGCTCTCAAAAGCAGGAGTTGGGCTAGAACGAGGAACCTAGATTGTTTCAGTGATCCATAATGGACATTCTACATAACATAATCATCAACGATGGACCTAATTGCATCCATTTCAGTTGTGATCTCATACTTTTGTATAATAATGGACTTTCACCGATCTCTAGATGAATGATTGATGTACTTTTTTTAAATGTCATTTTGGTTCTTTTTGAAGAGGCTATTGATGCAACTAAACAAGAACAACTTTTAGTTTTTCTTGTGATGCTAGATCAGATATAAGAATGTCATGTAAAGGGACTAAAACACTTACGAATGTCATGGACATCTAACAATGGAGAGTGAAAAGAGGGACCCTTCCTCTTCATATTTTCTAAAGAGAGCATCAACTACCGGATTCTCCTTGCCCTTCTTATAAATGATCTCATAATAATATTCTAACATTTTTGTAACCCATTTTTGTTGATTCATGGATGAAATTCTTTGCTCCAAAAATTATTTGAGGATACGATGATTAATTTTACTATGGAAATGTTTCCCAAGCAAGTAGGGACGCCAAATATCCACATCATGCAAAATGGATAACATTTCTTTTTCATAGGTGGATTTTTCCATGTGTTGCTCACAAAGTTATTTATTGGTAAAGGCCAATGGTTTGCATTCTTGCATGAGAACTACACCTATGCATTTTCCCAAGGAATCACATTCCATAAAAAACATTTTAGTGAATTTAGGTAGAGAAAAGTAATAGGGTTGTACATAGCATCTTTCAAATCCTAGAAGGATTGATATATGACTAAATTCCAACTAAAAGCATTTTTTTTAAGTAAGGTAGTGAGGGGTGCAACAATTTTTCCATATTTCTAGACAAACTTCTGATAGTACCTAGTTAGACCAAGGAAACCTCGTAAACATTTAAGAGTCGTAGGACGAGACCAATATTTCATTGCTTCAATTTTCTTTGGGTCCACTCATACACCATCCTTACTAACAATATGTCCCAAATATTCAACTTCACAGACACCAAAGGCACATTTGGACCTCTTGAGAAAGAGTTTATCATGAGAAAGTAGTTGTAAGACCTAGTTTACATGGCTAACATGGGCCTACTAAGTTTTATTGTAGATTAGGATGTCATCAAAAAAGACAAGGACACAATTTTGTAGAAAGGGTTGAAACATGT
>SNQJ01S0019506.1:103787-120555 GCA_010110895.2 Picea sitchensis | reverse complement strand
GTGCCAAACTTGTTCAACAATTCTCCAATATACTTCTTTTGGGAGATGAATATGTACTTTGTATTTTGAGCCACTTCAATGCCCAAAAGTATTGGAAGATGTCCCAAATCTGTCATCTCAAATCCTTTCTTCAACTCTTTATTTATGGATGAAATACAAATTTCATTGTTCCCTATTATCAACATATCATACACACACACTACAAGATATACAATAATTTTTCCAACTTTCTAGACAAAAAGAGTTGCATCATCTAGATTGAAGTGCTTGAAATTCAATTTTAGAGGATGCTCAATTAACTTTTCATACCAAAATCATGATGATTGTTTCGGACCATATAAGGATTTGATGATCTTGCATATTTTCTATTCTTTTCCCTTCACAACAAATCCTTCTCGTTGAGACATGAAGACATTTTATTTCAAGTCTACATTCAAGAAAGTAGGGTTCACATCCATTTGATGAAATTTCCATCCATTATGTGCTACTAAGACAAATAGAGTATGAATGGTAGACCATTTTATGTGTGTGTGTGTGGGGGGGGGTTATTCTTCTCACAATCCATACCTTCTTTCTATGAAAATCATTTTTCGACGAGCCTTGATTTGTGCTTGTCAAGCAAGACATTTGATTTGTACTTTTTCTTGCAGACCCAATTGCATCCAATAGGTTTGGTTTTGAATGGAGGGCCCACCAACTTCCATGTCCCATTCGTGATGAGAGCATCATACTCTTGCATGGATTCTTTCTACCCATCATGAGAAGTGGTTTATTCAAAGGAAGTTGGTTCAGAGTTAGTAGATAAATTCAAATCAAAATCATATGAAACATCCATATCATCTACATCACCTCTATCTTGTCTGGTTGAATTTCTAGTTCCCATTTTTCCAACCTCATAAAGATGAACATTGTTCAAGTGTATTTATGAGCCATTTTGGTGACCTTTCTGATATGGTCTAGGTTGCTTAAGTGATCGAGATGGTGTTGAGTTCTCATCAAGACTCAGCCTTTCAATCCTCTCAATCACATCATCCAAATGAACTTTAGATTATGATGGAAATTCTTCACGAGGGGGAGTCGATGGTGATTCAAAAGGAGATTCCATAGATTGATCCAAGATAGGGATGCCCCTTCAAGATGTGGAATCTCATCATCAAATTCGTGATATGTCTTTACACAAGTGAATTTATCTAGATAATCAATCTATCTCTCAATAGTTTTATCATTCTTAGAGGATTCAAGAAAAATAACTTCTTTGGAAATAATGAGATTCTTGTTTACCTCATCGTAAAGAAAATATACCTTGGTGGTATTTGAGTACCCCAAGAAGATGCACTTCCAACTCCTTGCATCAAGTTTGTTTCTTTGCTCCTTAGTAATTAAGGCATAGCAGGTGGAACCAAAGACCTTAAGATTCCTCATCAAAGGAATGCGACCATACCACATTTCATAACGATTCTTATTTTCAAGGGCATGATATGGACACTTGTTTTTTTTACATAAACTACACATAAAACTCCATCATCCCAAAACATCATTTTTACATTTTTGAAAAACATCATGGAATGAACCATATTTAGGAGAGTCTTGTTCATTCTTTCATCTACACCATTATGTTGAGGATTGTATGGAATTGTGGTTTGATTTTTGGTCCCATGTTTGTGAAGATAGTTTTCAAATTCATTAGATGTATATTATCTTCCATTATTAGTATGAGGAGGGCCAATATGAGACTGATCTTCATTTTGGATCCATACAAAAAAAAATTAAAAGTTTCAAAAGCTTGTGATTTATATTTCAACAAGTACACCCAACACATCATGGTATAATAATCAATAAAAGACATGATATATTTATTTCCATTAGCAGATGGAATAGGAATGGGGCCATACAAATCAAAATGTATCAGTCCAATTTTTCGACATGCTTTAGAAGTAAAACCATGAAATGGTTATTTTCTATATTTTCCAAGGATACAAGCATCACATTGCTTCAAATTCCTTGGAATAGTAGTCAAACCAAAAACACATTTAATCTTGATGGTGCCAATTACCAAAGGTTTGAGACTTGATTTATGTGAAAAATAAATTATTCCATCTACATTGTTATTGAAATCTTCAAAGAAGTCTCTCCAGAAGGTCATGTGGCATGTTGTGTTTTTGTCAAGTAGCCATGCATCTCTTCAAGAAGAAAAATAAGTTTTAAACAAATCTTATCATGATTGAGGGAATGAAAAAATGTTTATCATGCAACCATGAAACAACGCTTATCATGGGTTGTTGACGCCTCAACAAACCACTAGCATGTGCAAATCAGATTTGAAAAAAAAAATTGGAAGCTCTTATTTCAGATGAGCATTACCTACAAATAAAAAAGAATTACAACAAAAATATGTACAACAAAAATATGAAAAGTATAAGCTGGAAGAAGATGGAATTCTCATGCATAAAAATAGAGTGTATGTTCCTAATTCTTATGAATTAAGAAAGATGGTACTAAAATAAATACATAATGTTTCATATGTTGGACATGATACATACTAGAAGATAATTGTAGCAATAAGAAGACAATATTGTTGGCCAAGAATGAAAAAGGATGGTGTTGATTATATAGCTAAGTATATGGAATATTAAAGAGTAAGGGTTGAATACAAACATCCAACATGGTTTCTACAGCCATTGTGAGTTCCAGAGTGGAAATGAGAAGTGAAAAATATTGATTCTATCACTAACTTGCCCAAAACAACAAGGCAACGTGATTTAATAATGGCAGTGGTGGATAAATTAACAAAATTTGCTCACTTTATTTCAGTTAAGTTGACTTATAAGGTAGCTAATATAACATAAATTTACATGAAAGATAATGATAGGTTTCATGGATTACCTAAGGAAATTGTTTCAAACCAATATCTAAAGTTTACTTCAAACTTTTGGAAGGGATTATTCAAATGTTTTGATACAAATTTGAATTTTAGAAAAGCCTATCATCCATAAACAGATCGAAAAATAGAGAGAGTTAATCAAGTGATTGAAGACGTGTTAAGAATGTATGTGATGGAAAATCCATACAAGTGGGAACATAACTTGCATTTAGTTGAATTTTCCTACAATAATGGATATCAGGCTCACTAAAAAAAGCTCATTTGAAGCTTTATATGGAAGAAAGTGCAATACTCCAATTAGTTGGGACAATCCAACAAATAGACTAGTACTTGATCGAAATTGCTCAAATAAATGGAAGAGAAAATGATCCAACTCAAATAGAATTTAAAGTCAACACAAGACATGCAAAGGAGTTATGTAGATAAAGGCAAGACACCAAGGGAATTTAAAGTTGGAGAACATGTGTTTTTTAAAGTCAAAACAAGAAAAATCTCATTGAATTTGGGAAGTTGCACTGAGCTAGCATCCATATATTGTGGTCCATTTGAGATATTGGATAGGATAGGACATGATGTGTACATGTTTTCTTTTCATGTTTCCATTGTTAGCACCGTGATTTTTTGCAGTTAGAGTTAGTCCTAGATGAGTCATAGTTCATGCGTTGAAACATGCAAGGTCAGTGACTGAATAACGAATGGGTCGAAATCAACAAGTAGCGGGTCTGGCCCTTGGATTCGAGAAAGGGAATAATGATTATTCATGTGAGACTTGTAAAGGTCCCTTTCCCTAAATATCGATTCCTGTCAAAAAAGGGGAATTTACGTGCCAAAGATCGAGGCAAGTTGTTCGAATAAAGGTCACGTCGAAAGATATGATGAACATCATCACCTAATCATGAAGTCAGAAAGGTGAAAAATCACGGCACTCCAAGTCTCCCATTGTTGTTTTCCACTGCACCGAGTTTCCTCACTGCGCCGAAATTTTCTGTCGTGCCTTACTGCCATGCCATGAACTCCGGTGGCTGATTTTTTCTTGTCATGTAAATATTTTTCTACTGCCTTTCTTGCATTTTATGTGAAGCCTGTCATTCTTATTTTTCACGCAAAGAGGGTGTTACAGCTCATTACCCCGTGTGTGAGATAAATATATACTAGCATCATGGTAGTGTCCCAAAGCATAAGAAAGAAGGAGAGAAGTGGCAGGGTCGTGAGTTCTGAGCCTTAGGACATGTAGTTAATAAACGAAGACTCGAGAATCAAAGCATCTTTTGAACAAGTTGGATGTATGCGCTTCTTCGAAAATATCAAAGGGTATAATGCGAATCTGGCTGATCATTTTTTCCTAAATTTTACAGGGGTCAGCACGACCATTGTGGGAATCACCTTCTAAGTGACAGAAGAAACTCTGTCAGTTGCGAAAGAGATCCCTTTGTGTAGAGAAAAATGGTTTAAATTCATTCCTTTCGACATCTTATGCTATAAAGACTTCATCAAGCCCGACTGTCTAAATGGGAAAATTAGAGCCAACAATCCTAACCAGTACCTCTGGGAGCCTTTCCAAAAGATTCTAAAGGTAATCAGAAGATATGTCACCTGTGAAGGAAGGTTTGTTAGGGTGTACCCATATCACATCATATTGTTGATGAACTTCACATGGAAGCAACCCTTGAATCTACCTTTCTTCTTGTATCGAAGCTTGGGAAATATGGTGGACAACGTCGAGGCCAAGGATGACCAATCGAGGAGCAATTTATCCCATTTGTCATTAATCATGTTGTTAGTGGTCGAAAATTTGAGACACTTGAACATGGAATGTGAGTCATTTATGATTGCAACTAACATCCCCAGAGACCCCAAAGGAGACATTCCTCTATCTGCAATGGAAACAACGCTCCATAGCGTAGGGGCGAGAAAGGATTATGTCACGGGAAAAAGAAAGGGAAAGGAAATAGAGGACTTGTCGTCCCACCAACAAACACCCTGGAAAAGAGGAAGGCCAAGGTTGACTAATAAAACTGAGGATATCCAATCTCCCAGTAAATAACGCACTAAGTTTTCTACCAAGAGATTACTCATGCGCGTCGTTCGGCTAGAGCCTGTTGAAGGTGCAACCAAGGGAATTGATGAAAGACAGAGGAATTCAGGTGATCAAAGTGTGAATGATCAGGAATTGTCGCAACAGTTGAAGTGAGCAAAACATGCTATTATCGAACTTTATAAAGAAAACAGAGAGTTAAGAAGACAAATGGCAGAAAGGACTATTGAATTTCCAGCATCGCAGAGTCGATCACAGAATGTAAATTGGCT
The DNA here is from genome assembly GCA_010110895.2 of Picea sitchensis. NCBI lineage: Eukaryota > Viridiplantae > Streptophyta > Pinopsida > Pinales > Pinaceae > Picea > Picea sitchensis. The sequence goes on along the minus strand of SNQJ01S0019506.1, from coordinate 115,367 downwards.
TAAAAAATAGCTCAGAGAGGCACAAGACGTAATTATCTAGCTGCAGGAGGAATATAGGGTGTTAGAAGAAAGAATCACAGAGCATTTCAAGGAGTGAAAACCGACCATTGATAATGCCTGCGCAGCTCTCGCCAATGCTCAAGCAAAAATGAAAGGAAGTGTAGTCTTGTGGAGACATGTGAAGAGTCTGAGAAAATGGAACTAGTCTCTTCGAAAAAAACTTAGATTTTTAAGGTTGCAGGTGAGGTCGGAGGCATGAGTAAGAAAACCCCATTTTGTCCTTTTGGATCGTGGCATGGAATCTTTCTCCGCACATATCTTGTTTCTTACATTAACAAGAAGTCTAGCATGACACCTGGACAATGAATATTCACTGCGCAGATGTTGTAAACTTACCTACTGAGGACAACATGTATAAATGAAACGCATGCCAGTTTTGGAAGAGATGCATGGTCCCCCAACCATTGTTTCCACCTGGAGTTGCATGAGCGACCGCAAATGGACTTCTGCTACACCAACTCGCCACATGCATGCTACAACCAATGATTGTTCAGCAACAACCAGATCTTGTTATACAAAGGTGAAAGAGTTTCCAACAGTACGCTCGATTAATCAGGCACCCCTTGAAAGAAAACGTTGATTTATCACAACCTGATGACCGAATATTACTCATGACAGAATGATTGAGACAAATGTGTCAATTATGTTATGATTGAGTGCAATCGGGTTTCTATTTTTGGTAAACTCTATTGAAAATCTTGTCTGGGAGGAAAGTAACTGAATATGAGATTCTAGGGGAAATTAGTTTGAGGCATAGAATCCCAAGAGGGCGTTAGTTTTCTGTATATTGTATCTTTTTTATGTAATCGGGGTCGGTAAAGTAGTGTAGACAGAGCACTCTTGAATGTAATCTTTGAATCTGATGGAAATATAATGCAGAGGTCTTGGAGCTTTGATGAAAATATTCTAATGGCGGTGGTTTGATGTACTGTGATCCTATCTTTGTATGTACTTCATGTTTCCTACAAATTCATGTCTGTTTCATTTGTTGAAATTGGAAATATTTAAAGGGTTTAAAATTCATCGCGTGGTGCTTTAGACTCAACCATTTAAACTCTTTGTTTTCCTTTTAATTAATTTATAATTCATCTTTAATGGTGCTCTGATTTGCTTTATGTTCTCCTTTCTTCCACCATACACAACGACATTGAAACTGAAAAACTATCTCCTATTTATCCTTTATCCTCTCAAAGTTTCCATTACCAGTCATTGATTTCTCTCGTTTTCAGGGGGTTGACTCCATAGCCCAAAGTACTATATTTCCTTTCCAGCGAGACTAGAAAACACTTTCTCAAGCATATAAATCTAGCCGTCAATCCAACGTTATTATCTATCAAAGACTATGCCTCAGAGAGAGCCCTCTCTAGATTGGAAAGTCTAGTTTACAGTCTTAAATTTGGTTTGTAGGTTACCTTGGTAGGGCGTTTCTCTTCAACCCAATAATTTACCAAGGTCTAACATCTTGGGGCCATAGTCGGGGATGAAATTGAAAACTTTTCCTGGGAAAATGACTAAAGAAGTAGATTTGATTCCTGAGGGTAATAGTGGATCAGACACCTATATTGGTTGAAACTTATTTTACCTTGGTGACTACATTGAACAATATTAGTAGCATAGAGTAGTCCTAATCCAAAATCCTGGCTTCTAAGAAAGTTTACACTAGAGCGAACCTAGATCCAGATCCTGCGACATCTATGTTTGATCCTAAAAAACTTATGCACAAAGGAAAGGAAAAGATAACGAACCATGTGTGTTACCTGGACAGGAACCTATCTTTACCTAAAGATAGGGTAAAAATCATTGATGACCTTGACTTCGATTTACTATTTGAACAAACTTTTTTCATGTCCAAATCAGAATCCTATTTGAATGAAATTGTCTTGGATGAGAAAAAGTTCCAATCTTTGATACCGACCAACCCCCCGCAGACTGTTGTAATCCCCACTCAGACTATTCAGCTAGTTCAAATTCCACCTAGAGTCATTGCCACCACGTTCACTCCTCTCGCCTTGTCAGCCCAATTACATTATTTACCTCAGAATTATAATTAGAGAATTAAATTATACGGTGTTGAAGAGAATGCTTCAGCCCAAAAACACTTATATTGGTTTAATGATTTTGTCGACCTGGAAGAGGTAGATCATGAGGATGCAAAAATGAGATTGTTTGTGCAGAGTCTCTCAGGGGAGGTCAGAAAATGGTTCAAATCTCTTCCAGCGGTGAGTATCCCTGATTTTGCAGCTTTTGAAACACTTGTTCTCGCCAGGTGGGGTGATAAAAAGAATCCTCTCTAGTTACTAACTCAATACAATAATATAAAAAGATAACCAAATGAAACAATGCAAGAGTTTTTTAACCAGATTTATGAAATTTTATATTTCGATTCCCACAAAAGTCAAACTTCCTTCCAGAGCGGTCCAAGTTTGATATGTCGATTCTTTTAGCAGTGACTTTGACTTGGTGTTAAGAGAAAGAAGATCAAATACATTAGATGATATGATGAGCGATGCAGCTTAAGTAGAAGTAAATATGATGACATCGGGGAAGATCAAACATAATATTGACAAAAGTGTGAAGAAGGTCCAAGGGGAAGCACAACCCTCCACGTCTCAATCATTAGATGAGAAATTTGACTTGATGATCAAGACTCATGGAAAGGATGTTCATGGAGAACAAGCCTGCCACTAGGGAGAAAATCGATTTTTATCCCAGAAATAAAAATTTTAGAAGAGCCCCAGTTCCACAGATTAGGAAAAGAGACCAGAGAGATCAAGGTGATCAGCAGATAAAACATCCTTTCCAAAAAAAACTATGCAAATGAAGATTTTGATGAAATAATCCAAGACCAGATGCATTGTTGTGACAATACAAAAACACACTTGTTCTTAACAAAAGGAGAGAATGATCAATTTATGGATGCGAATGATGATTTTATGTTGGAGAATGATGACATGTTGTCATCGAAAACATAAGAGTTTAGGAAGGGATACCACAATGCTATTATGCAAATTCAGAAGCAGTATAACCTCAGAAGTAAAAAGGTGTCTGCAGAGCTTCCAAAGGAGAATCCCACAAGGGAACTTCAGACAAATACCCCTTCTTCAAGCCAACCAAAGAAAGATAATTCAGTAAGAGATGTAATGGAGAAAGGAAAATCAAAGGAAGAACCCCCAAAGAAAGCACCTGAGGAAAGAAAGGAAGCGGTCATCAAAGAGGTAGAAAAAGCTTTGTCTCCTTTTAATTTTGAAAGCGAAATGGCTAAAATAAAAATCTATGTTTTGTTTAATGAGTTGATCAATAATGGAGAATATAGAAATCAGATCATTAAAATGCTAAATATGGAAGAATCCCCTGACACCTTGAACATACAAGACAACCACCCTGCCATCTTGTTTGGCCCGCACGTGGAATAGAGTGGTGATGTTGATGATGTTCCTCCTTTCTATGTTAGCCTTAAAATTCATGACATGACCTTACTTAATGCCATGTTAGATTCATGTGCATCACATAATCTCATGCCCAAGGTGGTCATGGATGAATTAGGCCTAGAAATTACAAGACCTTATAAGGATATTTTCTCTTTTGACTCAAGGAAGGTGAAATGCTTAGGTTTGATCAAAGATATGGTCATATCACTTTCTCAAATCCCATCAAAAAATCTGATCATGGACCTGGTGGTTCCTGACATCCCTCCAAAACTTGGCATGTTGTTATCTAGATCCTGGGATGCAAAATTAAATGGAACCTTGCAAATGTACATGTCATATGCTAGTATCCTTGTTTTTGGCCAAGAAAGGAGGTTGTATAGAGAAGTGTTGCTCAAGTACATGGTGAGTAGAAAAACTCAACCAAATAATCATCCTATTTACTTTGTTGACACCGAAGTTGCCTCCTCTATTTTTAATAATAACTTGAGTTTTGAAGAGGGGAATCCAACAACTGTCATGGTTGTCAAATACAAAACTTAGCATCGAACAGAGGAAATCACAGATCAGAAAAACAACACAGAAGATGAAATGTGGAATATGAGTTTTGACAGAGCTACTAGCATGGAAGGGGTTGGAGATGGTTTGTGGATTAACCCTCCCAAGGTGGGTACACAACTCTAATCTTACAAACTCTCTTTCGATTATACCAATAATATGGCTGAATATGAGGCACTGATTTTGGGTTTGAAGACTTTAAAGGAATTCGGTGCTAGAAGGATAGTTGTACATGGGGATTCCGACCTCATCATTAACCAGGTAAAGGGCATATATCAGACCAAGCATCCTATATTGAGAGAATATATAAATTTAGTGCTTGATCTCCTTGAATATTTTTCAGAATACAATTTGTCAGTGATTCCTAGGGGGAAAAATCAAATTGTAGATGCTTTGGCTATTTCAGCTTCGGTTTTCAAAATTCCAATTTTCCCAATAATAAGTATGAAATTGAATTCAAACATAGGCCAATAGTACCTGATGACATTAAATATTGGCAAGTGTTTGAAGACAACAAACATGTGAAAAGATTCCTTCAAATGAGTGATAAATTTGCTATTGTAAATATTGATGATGAGTGTTGTTGTGGAGTAAATGAAGATGCAGTTGTGTTCAACAATAATGACCTTTTTTCAGAATCATATAGATGGAAGAGATATAGTGCAACTAAAAATAACATTATTCCCAAAGGCTTGGTCCCATTGGAAAAGCTTTTTGACGACAATGATGTAGCCAAAAATCCTAAAATCATTGTGAACGATGAGGATGTAGAATATTTCAACATTGGAACTAAAGAAGATCCCAAGATTATCATACTTTCAAAAAAACTCAATCTAGAAATCAAGCAGAGGTATATTAGCCTTATGAAAGACTTCCATGATGTATTTGCATGGAGTTATGAAGATTTGAAGGTCTATGACACTAAGGTAATTCAACATGTAATTCCCATTAAGGATGATCATAAACCTTTCAAGCAAAAGTTGAGATGAATCAACCCTATGTTGTTTCCATTGATTGAAAAAGAGGTAAGGAAATTGTTTGATGCCAACATTATTGTGTCCTTAAGATTTTCCAAGTGGGTGGCTAACCTTGTGCCTATCAGGAAGAAAAGTAGTGAGATAAGATTATGTGTAGACTTTCAGAATCTAAACACGGTGTCTCTCAAAGAAACTTATCCACTTCCTAAGATGGATTACATCCCACAAAAGGTGGTGGGATCTCATAAGATGTCAATGCTTGACGATTTTTTTGGATACAACCAGATTATGGTGCACCCTGATGACCGGGAGAAGACATCATTTACAACACCTTGGGGAACTTTCATGTATGCAAAAATGCCTTTTGGGATTATGAATGCTGGAGAGACTTTCCAAAGGGCCATGGACATAGACTTTTTCGATGAGAAGGATAAGTTTATTTTGATTTACTTGGATGATATCACTATGTTTTCATATTACGATGATCAACATCTCGAGCATCTAAAAAATATTTTTCGGAAATGTAGAAAGTTTGGCATCTCGTTAAATCCCAAAAAAATAAAACTTTGGAATGCAAGAAGGAAAATTGCTTGGACACATCATTTCAAAAGAAGGCATAAAAATAGACCCCAACAGAGTGGAAGGAATTCTGAATATTGACACTTCTAGGAGCAAGAAAGAGGTAGAGTCTTTCCTAGGAAAGGTAAATTTTCTGAGGAGGTTCGTTCCCAACTTGGCTGAGATCATAAAACATATCACAAATATGCTTAGGAAAGGAAATGAAATAAAATGGAATCTTGAATCTAGGAAGTCGTTTGAAGATATTAAAGTGGCGCTGAGGAAAACTCCAATGTTAGCTAGCCCGAATTTTGCAAAGGATTTTATCCTATTCTCCTTTGCCTCAGAACACACCATTGTTGGTGTTTTGCTGCAAAAGAATGAGCAGAACTTTGAAAATACCATAGATTATTTTAGCAGGACATTGATAGACTCCCCACTGAGGTATGAGATCATGGAAAAACAAGCATATGCCTTGGTGAAGGCCCTTAAAGAATTCAAAACTTATATATTGCATTCCCATGTCATTGCTTATGTGCCTAGTAATTTTGTAAAGGATATTTTGACTCAACCTGATCCTAAAGGGAGAAAGATAAAATGGATCGCAATAATGTTGGAGTATGAACTCTAAATAAAGCCTACAAAGTTGATTAAGGGTCAAGGGCTCACAAAATTAATGGCATAGTCAAATTGTGATGTTCTAGGAATCAATTTTATTGTTGATTTATCGGAAAATCCATGAGAAGAAGTAGTCCCAAATATATCCTAGAAGTTCATTGATTCTCCTTGGTATGATGATGTTATTTAGGTATTAAGAAACTTACAGGATCCTCCCGAGTTGAGAAAAAAAAAATCTAGGTTCTTGAAGTTGAAAGCAACAAAGTTTTTCATTTTGGACAATTTACTGTATTGGAAAGATCTGGATGGGATCTTACTAAATTGTTTGCTGGAGAAAGATATGAAAAGGGATATTAAAGAGTTTCACAAAGGAGACTGTGGGGGGAATCATTATTGGAAGACCACCACGCACAAAATATTGAGGGCGAGATTCTATTGGCCCAGTATTTTTTCTGATGTATACAAGGAAGTTCCTAGCTGCCATGAATGCCATATCTTTGATGGGAAAGAAAGATGCAACACCTACCTTTAAAACCTATCTTTGTTGAAGCATTGTTTATGCAATAGGGTCTATATTTTATAGGAGAAATTCATACACCATCTTCAGCTCAACATAGGTGGATACTAACAACCATAGACTACTTCACCAAATGGATTGAAGTGGTCCCCACAAGGCAAGCTATTGATATTGTCATCATTCAATTTTTAGAGAGTAATATCTTGTCTAGATTTGGTTGTCCTGTCAAGATCATCACTGACAATGAATCATAATTCAAGTCTAAGAAGATGGAGAAATTCTGCGGTGACTATAACATAAATATGTGCCATTCCACAGCTTACTACCCACAGGTTAATGGATTGGCAGAGTTGTCTAACAAAAGTTTGACCAGAATTATTAAGAAGCTTCTGTAGGAAAACAAGAAATCTTGGCACAAAAATCTTATCTATGCATTATGGGCCGACATAATCACCACTAAAAAGTCCATCTCCACATCACCTTTTCAGATTGTACATGGTACAGAGGAATTTTTTCCCACCTCATTGGGATTTCCAGTGAGGAGACTGTTACAAGAGAAAGAAGATGAACCAAACGACGCTCTAAGGAGAATAAACCAATTGGTCCATGCGAAACAAATGAGAGAACATGTCTTCAATAAATCATAGCTACACCAAGACAAAATGAAAATAATTTTCGACAGACACACCAAAGAAGAGGATTTCAAGGTGAATAATTTGGTACTAAAGTGGGATGCAAGAAATGAAGATAGAGGGAGGCATGGTAAGTTTGATCATATTTGGATGGGGCCATTCAGGATTGTCGCATACCATGGGAACAATGCCTATTTGTTGCAAGAGCTTAACAAAGATCTCATTGGTGGGGGGGCTGTGAATGACAGGTTTCTCAAACATTATCTTGTTTAGAAAAAAATTTCAGTCTTTTCATGTCATTGTAAATAACCATTTTTATTTTTAGAGAAAGTGTTTCGAGTCAGCAGTCAACAGAAAATTGAAGCCTGAAGTGAAGGCCCTAATTTTATGCTGAGTTTAGTCATAGTTGTGTCAAGGAGTTTTGGAATGAGTCTGTTTCGTCATTTTAGAGTCTTTGAGTCAAATAAAACCCAATGGTCAGGCACCTGGTCTATTGTTCTTTTCCACCTCACTAGGAAGATAACATCCCCATTGGAGCCAGTTGTTAGCACCATGATTTTTCATAGTTAGAGTTAGTCCTAGATGAGTCGTAGTTTTTGTGTCAAAGCATGTGAGGTCAGTGATTGAATAACGAATGGGTCAAAATCAACAAGTAGCAGGTATGACCCTTTGAGTCGGGAAAGGGTGTAATGATTAGTCATGTGGGACTTGTAAAGGTCCCTTTCCCTAAATATCGATTCCTGTCAAAGAAGGGGAATTTACATGCCAAAGATTGAGGAAAGTTGTTGGGATAAAGGTCATGTCGAAAGATATGATGAACATCATCACCTAATCATGAAGTCAGAAAGGTGAAAAATCACGACACTCTTATCATTTGTACTTTTCCTCTCCTATAATTTGTACTTTGCACACTTCAAAGTGTACCCATCGCACAAGTTTGATGCGCAAATCTTCAACCTGCTTTCAAACTTCTCCTCGCCATGGATTTATCGTCCTCTTCCATAATTCCATTCCTTATTCGTTCAATTATAAATACTAGTCACCATCCATGCCTCTCCTTTACTTTTTGAATTTGTGCGTTGCCCATGGTTTTTTATGCGAGCTCTGGAGCCCTTCACTGTATGAAAGTTGATTTCCATTGGTCTTATTGTAAGCCTGTCTATTTGATTCTGTCATGTCTCCTTCATTGTTTTCAGTCATTGATTAAAGTCTTTGGAGCTCGTTGCAGATTAACGTTTTGGACGAATTATTTCTTCTTGCATTCAGCCTTTTCCTTTGGAATTTCCTCCTGTCATGTCGACCTTCTCACTGCGCCAAAATTTCTCGTCTCGTGACAAGTCTCCTAGTATGTTTCCACCATGCCAAGTTCTTCCACTGCGCTGGAATTTTCCGTCGCAATTCCCTATCGCGACAAGTCTCTCGTTGTTGTTTACCACCGCACCACATTTCCTCATTGCGCCAAATTTTTTCGTCATGCCTTACTGTCGCGCCATGAACTCCTGTGGCTTATTTTTTTTTCCACGCAAATATTCTATTACTCCCTTTCTTGTAGTTTCTGTGAAGCCCATCATTCTTATTTGTAGTGCAGAGAGGGTGTTACAACTCATTACCACGTGCGTGATATAAATATATACTAGCATCATGGAAGTTACACAAAGGATAAGAAATAAGGCGAGAAGTGGCAGGGTCATGAGGTCTGAGCCTCAGGACTTGGAGTTAATAAACAAATACCTGACAATCAGGGCATCTTTTGAACAAGTCGGATGTATGTGCTTCTGCGAAAATATCAAAGGGTATAATGTGAAGCTGGTTGTGCAGGTTGCTGTCAATTTTACTAGGGTCAGCGCGACCATTGCGGGAATCACCTTCCAAGTGAAGGAGGAAACTCTGTAAGCTGTGACAGAGATCCCTCCGTGTGTAGAAAAATGGTTTAAATGCATGCCCTTAGACATTTTGTGCTATAAAGACTTCATCAAGCCCGACTGTCTAAATGGGAAAATTGGAGCCAACATTCCAAGCTAGTACCTCTGGGAGCCTTTCCAAAATCATATAAAGGTAATCAAAAGATATTTTACCTATGAAGGAAGGTTTAATAGGGTGTACCCATATCACATCAAGTTCCCGATGCACTTCACAAGGAAGAAACCCTTTAATCTATCTTTCTTCTTGTATCGAAACTTGGGAAATATGGTGGACAATGTCCAGGCCAAGGCTGATCAGTCGGGGAGAAATTTATCCCATTTTTCATTAATCAAGCTGTTAATGGTTGAAAATTTGAGACATTTGAACATGGATTGGGATTCATTTATGATTGTAGCTAACATCCCCAAATACCACAAAGGAGACATTCCTCTATCTGCAATGGAAACAACACTCCATAGCGTAGGGGAGAGAAAGAATGATGTCATGGGAAAAAGAAAGGGAAAGGAAATAGAGGACTCGTTGTCCCACCATCCAACACCCCAAAAAAGAGGCATGACAAGGTTGACTAATAAAACTGAGGAGATCCAAGCTCCTAGTAAACTGCACTCTAAGTCTGTTGCCAAGAGATTACTCATGTGCATCATTCGGATAGAGCCCGTTGAAGGTGAAAGCAAGGGAATTGATGAAAGGTAGAGGAAGTTAGGTGATGAAAGCATGAATGCTCAGGAATTGTCGTAGCAGCTGAAGCGAGCGCAACATGCTATTGATGAACTTTATCAATAAAATAGAGAGTAAAGAAGGCAGCTGGTAGAAAGGACTATTGAAACACCAACATCACATAGTCAAGCAGGGAATGTAAATTGGCTCAAAAAATAACTCAGAGAGGCACAAGATGTAATTGTCCAACTGCGGGAGGAACAGAGGGTGTCAGAAGAAAGAATCATAGAGAATTTCAAGGAGTGCATACCAGTCATTGATAACTCATGCACAACTCTCGCCAGTGCTCAAGAAAAACTGAAAGGAAGTACGGTCTTGCGAAGATAGGTGAAGATTTTGAGAAAATAGAGCTGGTCTCTTAGAAAAACACTCAGAGTTTTAAGGTTGGAGGCATGAGTAAGACAACCCCATTTTGTCTTGTTGGATTGTGGCATGGAATATTTCTTCTTGCATATCATGTTTCTTATGTTAACAAGAAGTCTGACACGACACCTACATAGTGAATATTTGTCGTGCAGATGTTGTAAACTTACCTACTGAGGAGGGCAGGCATAAATGAAACACATGCCAGTTTTGGAAGAGATGCATGTTCCCCCAACCATTGTGGCCACCTGGAGTTGCACGAGCGACCGCAAATGGACGTCTGCTACACCAACTCACCACGTGCATGCTACAGCCAGTGATCGTGTAGTAGCAACTAGATCATGTTATACAAAGGTGACAAAGTTTCCAACTATACGCTCAATTACTCGGGCACCCCTTGAAAACAAATGCCAATTTATCACAACCTGATGACTGAATATTACTCATGACCGACTGATTGAGACAAATGTGTCGGTTATGTTATGATTGAGTGCAGTCGGGTTTTTGTGCCTCAGAAGTAGAATACTTGGGTCATCTGGTTGGAAAAGATGGCGTCGGGGTGGATTCGAAAAAGATTGAAGCTATGCAAGACTAGCCGCACCCAAAGACTCTCAAAAGATTGCGTGGATTTTTGGTCTTAACAGGGTATTATCGCAAGTTTGTTAAGAATTATGGAAAGATTGTAGCACCTCACACTACTCTCCTCAAAAATAACTCTTTCACTTGGACTCCAGCTGCTGCTCAAGCTTTTCAAACCTTGAAGACGGCCATGTGCACCACTTCGGTTCTGGCCCTTCTTGATTTCAAAAAGACCTTTGTGTTAGAATGTGATGCATTAGGGAAAGGAATCGATGTTGTCCTTATGCAAGAGGGTCGAACTTTGGCCTTCACCAGCAAGAAACTATATGAAAGGAATCTGGGAAAAACCATTTATGAAAAGGAAATGTTGGCTATTCTGCATGCCATTGATCTGTGGCGCCCTTATCTCTTGGGGAAACGTTTCCAAATTAAGACAGACCATCAAAGCCTCAAGTACTTTATGTAACAACGCATTTCCTCCCCGGAGCAACAAAAATGGGTGACTAAGCTCTTTGGATATGATTATGAGATCATTTACAACAAGGGAAAAGACAATGTGGTGGTGGATGCACTGTCCCGAAAATATGAAGAAGAAGGATCCCTTTTTTCTCTTTCCTTCATTGTACCAGATTGGCTCCAAGCTGTGCACTAGG
>SNQJ01S0019506.1:79967-101703 GCA_010110895.2 Picea sitchensis | reverse complement strand
GCATTGTCAGAAGCTAGCGCCCAAATTTTGTGTCCCTTATACAGTTCTCAAGCATGTGGGACAAGTCACCTATCAGTTAGCTCTGCCCAGTCAGTCGAAGCTACATCCTGTTTTTCATGTTTCATGCTTAAAGAAGGTGATTGGAACTAGGTACCAAATTCAAACCAACCTTCCCAAGTTAGATGAAGAAGGATCCATTTGGCTACAACCAGAAGCAGTGTTGGACCAGCGTGTGCGTCGCCTATGTTAGAGAACCATCAAGGAAGTGCTAGTCCAGTGGAAAGATACAACTCCAGCAGATGCCACTTGGGAACCAACTACCATTCTGCAGTAGTTTCCACATCTCAAGCCTTGAGGACAAAGTTGTTTTTAAGGGGGCAGACATGTTAGGGTCCTAACCCGCACATAGGTAGATCAATATATTCAGATGTAATAAAGGTCAATATTAATAAGGCCTTTCAATAAAATAGAATAAGGTCGATGTAAGAAGACCTAATAGAAGATTCCGCTTCTATAAGGATCTTCCTCTAGATGCTTCTCTTGATAGACATATTTAGTATAAATAAGGGTCGAGGGTATGAAAACCCTAGCTTGGAGATTATTGTAATAGAGTGCTGCTCAACTGGAGGTTGCCCCCTCGAAGAGGCCCATGAACATTTCTTTCTGAATCAAAGTGTTATTTTTGTTGTTATTATTATATCATTTATGTGTTATTGTGGAGATTATGCTAGTTATATTACTGTTATTCTTCCATTTCTAGAATTTTATTTCTGTTCTGCATACTTTTTATATCTGGTATATTCCAAAATCATCAAGATAAGCCTCGACTATGTGTTTGAGATTGTGGAAAGAAAAAGACATGGTCTGTTGAAAAGTAGCTCCAACATTTTTTAGACCAAAAGGCATCTTTCGATAAGAGAATGTACCCCATGGGCAAATGAAAGCGGTTTTGTGTTGGTCTTTGGGTTTGATCTGTATCTGATTGTATCCCAAAAAACCATCCATGAAAGAAAAGGCCTCGCAACCTGTGCATTCATCAAATATCTAGTCAATAAATGGCGTGGGGAAATTATCCTTTAGACAGGCCTTTGTTCAAATCATGAAAATCCATACATACGTGAATTGTGCCCTTCTTTTTGTTGACTGGCACAGGATTTGACACCCATTGAGTCAATTGAATGGGGTAGATGAAACCTCCTTTGAGTAGTTTCTCTACTTCATCCTTAATAGTTGTTGTTTTCCTGGGATTAACAGGATGAAGCTTCTGTCAGACCGACTTGTCATCAGGATATGTCGTGATTTCATGTTCAACGATTCTTCTATCTATGTCTGGCATTTCCTTGTAAGACCATGAAAACACGTCACAAAATTATTTAAATAAATCTGTGTAGATTCGAATCTCTTCGGGGGAGCAGTCCACTCCGACAAAGATATTCTCCACGACACCAGGGGTTCTAGAGATATCAATATGTATCGTTTTAGCGATGGTTTCCATATTTCCTTCATCGTAAATAGTGTGCGTAGTCAAAGGATTAATAGGACAAGCCCTATCTCCAATCATAGTCAGAGTGAATTATCCTTCTTTAATTCTTCTTAACTCTAGGACAAAATAAGATCTGTGATGGAGATCATCCCAGGGTCTGTCTAGGCTAGTCATTGCCTCAATAATCGCCCCATCTAAGGGCAAGACCAAGTCTAAATAATCACTATCGGTGAGGGAACCTTGAGCCAAAATAAGCTTGAGAACTGGATCTATTCCTGTGTGGGAGTTGGATCGAGGTTGGTGGAAGCTTGTTGGACTATAGAGTATGCAACTTCTTCCGCGGACAAAGGCATGGCCATGCCATGGGTCCCTATCCCTTCCATCATAGCTAATGGGGAAGGAAGAGTCCACATATCATTAAAGTAACTCATGCGAAATGATGATATTTGAAATATTTCAGCCCTAGTTTGGTCGGGGACCACCAATATGTAATGGACATTGTCGGTCGGAGGCAAGTAATTGAAAGTGCCCATCAAAGTTGGGCATAAACCAACCCCTATGTTGATGATGCTGGGCTGAGGGTTATCAATCATCGGGACCATGGATACCCCCGATGAAGGGTCAAGACAGGAGAAGGATAATTGATCAATGGACACGATATGGCACTCGTGTGGAAACAACAAGACCCGAAAAACCGTCGTGACCATTGCTTTCATAGCATAGGTCCAACTCCTTCCTAACAAGATATTGTAGTCAAGATATGCATCGACCACTTCAACCTCGATGCACACAGTCTTCCCCCCTAACTGCACGGGGAAAGAGGGGATGATTCCATGTGGTTGGAATGAACGACCGTATAAAGAGGTAAGAAGAGTAGGTGAAGGAGACAAAACGGGTTGGCCAAAGGCCTTGCAACACACTAAATACATCATGCATGTCAAGGCACCTTCATCAATCACCGTGCGGAAAATGTTACGGGTAAAAGTTTTTGTGTTGTAAGCCATTATTATCTGAAACGCCACATGGTAAGGAAGACGAGGTATTAAGTTAGTCATATCAAGCATGATCATTCTCAGATTACAAGTCTTAGAATATCCTAAGGCAGCTAACAGAGCCTTTCTCTGGGAAGGGAAGCTTTGGAGGACTTCCAAAAAAGACATTGCACAAGGGGTTTGAGACAAATCCTCCACCACAGAGTAGTTCTGGGTGGCCCTTGCATTTGGGTTTTGGGGAGATTTCTTGAACGCACCTTTGGGGATGCGTGTCATTGTTTTTCCCAACGTCTTCTCAATATGGAGAGGAAGAGGTGGGTTTTAGGCTTCTTTACCCTTCTCAGAGGTGCTTGGCATTCCATAGTCGCGTGTCCTAGTTGTTATGTCAACGCTACCTTTCATCACGTACACATTCGCAGAACAAGGATTACTCGAAGATGGAGGGGGTCCTTGACTAGCCCCTTCCGGGATCAAAGAGGCTTGAGTTAAATTTTTCCCATGTGGAAATGGATTCATTAACATGGTAGGTTGTTGTTGTGCCAATAACTTCTGGGCCTCCGCAAGCCGAGGGCACTGGTGAGTTGGGTGGTCTTCTGTGAAAAGATTTCATGGATACTTCGACTTTTTCTTTTCTTTGTTGCCCCCACCAGCATTATTGGTAGGTTTCTTATCCACCTTACCCTTCTTTTGTTGTTTCTTCTTTCCGTCAGGCTTCTGGGTGGCCTTCAGGTTGGTCGATTGCACACTGTGTACATCTAACATTTGAGTAGGGGAACAACTGAACAAGTGGTCTGGTTGGTCGTTGTCTGCTGTATTGACAATTGTTGCAATTGATTCGGTAGCTGATTAGCGGGCTTCATTTGCGTTGAACCAACAATACCATCAGCATGTGGTCCAGATCTTGGTCTGGTCTTGTCAAGTATCGACCGTGGTGCATTTGGAAAAACTTCATAAAGTAAACCAGATTGAGATTAAATCAAATCTAGTTGTTGAGCTCTCATTATCACTTCTTCTTCTGAAAATACCCCCAAGGTTGCGACGTCTTTAGATAACTGGGTTACCAAAGACTTAAGGAACCACTCAAGAAGGAATGCTAGTGGGACTGGTACTTTTATTAAACTCTTCCAGTGTCTCCATTCTCGGATGTGATCTGAGATATGGTCCGCTTTTGTCTGCGCAAAGTTGGCCGGCAATTTGGTGTCAGTGTCATATATCACACATAATTGGAAATGGTTTAACAAAGCCATTGCCAATTCGCTAAAGGAAGAGTATCTTGAGCAGTTGAGCTCGATGTACCATTTCCCAGCACTCTCGATGAGAGTGCATCGAAACAAATGAAACTAGACGGAGTCGTCTCTCAATAAGTTGGATGAACACCATAAATGGAAGGTAGCCACATGATCACCTGGATCTTCGTTAGGATTAGCCTCGAACTTTGGAATGTCTGAAGGAAACTTGGTCGGCATAGGAGGCCAACGTAGATCATGACAGATGGGGTCATTTAGTAACCTTGTCAAGTCTGGAAAGTGCAGAGTTGCGAGAAACAAAAATTGGGTTGTTGATTATAACCAGGAAAAAAGGAGCCTGGAGTTTGGCTAGCACCAGGTTGCCAGGAAAAGTCAGGTTGTTGGCCAGGGTTTTGGTAATAACCATGGTCATGACCAGTGTATGGATTATGTGCTTATTGAGACGTCATCAGTTGACTCCCATAATAGGATGTAAAGGGATGGGCTTTCATTGCATTCCAAGGATTTTGGGAAGGGTTTCCCCCTACCGATCTGATGAGCATAGGTGTTGAGCCTTTCCTAGGTTTCCATTGGCTATGGAAGGGGTTGACCCCAGTCGGCATCCCTAACAAGGGAAATGATCCCTGCCACGGATTCCAAATTCCTTGTGAGGAAGGAATTCCTAAGTTTGCCCCCTGTGCAGGAATAATACCCTACATAGGATTTTGTTGTCCATAACCAAGGTTTCCCCCGGTCGAGACGATAAATGACGATAATGCATTGTTACCAAATGCGTCGAACAAAGAAAACAATGTTGAACCTATCAACATGCTATAAGAAGGAAGTCCTTGACTAACTGCTCCAAACGAACTGTAGTTTGTGTTCGGCCCGGGGGAGTGCTGGTGAGAACCATCAAGTGAAGGGGACGAAGGAGGTATATGACCCCCTTCGTAAGGGAAATCATTATAGGGAGCAGAAGTTTCCCCCATGGATCCTTGCAGAGGAGTGTTAGAGCTCCCTACCCCCAGACCTAAACTCTATAAAGTGGAGTAGGAAAGGACAGAGTTCGTATCAAAGTTGGGCATCCCGTATGAGAACGGAGGGCCTGTCGCATTCTAGGTGAAAGGAGCAGTTATCTCCACCATAGATGGAATTGGACCATTTCCCGAGGTAGAGGTGGTCGAGACCATAGTGGTCCAGACTGGCGACGGTTAGTTAGGAGGTGGAACACTCCCTGTAGTGACAATCGTAGAGGGAATATGAAAAGTCTCGAAAGAAGTAGCAACATGTGTCTCCATCGTTGCTTGTGAAAGTACCTAATGCTTGTAAGGATCAACCTGTACAACGATGGGTGCCAATAGATTAGTGATCGAAGGGTTATATGGACCAAGATCTTCTGCTCCGAGGTCGGAAATGGTTGGTTACTATGGAATCAAATGTTCTCCTCTCGAAGATGGGTCGAGCACAGTTTCATGTGGCCCGATCACCTCAAAAGACCCTTGTTGGTCTAATATTCGCCTTAGCAGTGGCGGGGGTGGCTCAACTGGTGACAGAACAAGAAGACTTCGAGACCGGTGGAGCTCTTGATCCTCCATGGTGTGATAATATCAAAGACACACTAGGGCTTTCTATTAACGTTCAAAACCAGCACACACTAGAAAAATATCCTATGAGATAAGACAAGAAGATCACTAGTTAGTTGGAATAACAGTTTCACCAACCAACACTAGAGCAACTTACTAGTGCAAGTGCAACTGGAATACTGAAGCACCCTCTAGGTATAATATACAAAGCATGGCCCGATGTCTGCCCTAGGTACCGCGATATACTCCTGCAGTCACCTGTGTAAGTCACTAAGATAAAGGAAACTAGGTTGCCAGTGCGTGAACAGTCACCAGGCAGGTACAGTCGATAGTCGGGTGGACTGCAATGAGTAGGGTATCGAGATTGAAACCTATCAAGGGTATCGAAAGAAAGTGTTCCAGAAGATGAATGAGGACCTTGAACGGATTTTAGACCCACGAAGCTCCGTGGCAAATGTAATCAACAAAATCCTAAGATAAGACCTCTATATGTGTTCCCCGCTACGCTTGGTCCGACTTTGGAGGGGTTATATCCGCTACCTTTCTGCAAGCGACCTTGTGTTTAGACCCTGTGTTAGAGGGGGGTCCTGGATAACTTTCACGATTACTGAAATTTCAAGCACTCCCTAGAACAAACTCTTATGTTTGTTTTTGTAGCCTTGAAGAGTTTCTTCCCCAATCCTAAATCAAGACTCTAGCCTAGACTACATTGATGGACCCTACAAACACAAAGTATAATAACTTTTAATTAAGCATTAATTTTAGTGGTTGTCTTAAGTCAAAAGGAACGGAAGTGAAACCAATGATGTTCTTTAAGAGACGAAAGAGAAGAGCATAAGATGATACTGGAAACAAACTACTCCTTCTTCACAAATAAAGATTTTCCAATTAAAATCTTTAACCAAACTTTTCGTAACTACTTTTCTCAGATATTTGAAAAGAAAAAACTTAAAACAAGATTTTTCTCAACTACAAGCTACTTAATGTCCTAAGCATTCAAGTAAAGAACTTAAGAAAACTTTATTTTTCCTTGGTAAATGAAGCAAATAACCTAAACTACTTTACCAAACAAAGAAATGAAAGATTTTCTTTTTTTGTTTTATGCTTCAAAAAAAGAAATTTGAAAATGAATTCTTTTCTTTTCTTCTAAAGAAAAAAGGGGAAAATAACGACAAGTCAAGACCAAGAAATGAATTCAGGCCCAATCGCAGATCGTAGGGAGTCACTGACAATACCAAATAGGCAGATCAAAACAGACTCACAAACTTGTCAAAAAACCCTATTAAAGAAAACACAAGAAGCATTTGCTAAAAGGAAAGCTATGCTGAGGTCAGACCTAGGCTACAGACTGCTATAACAGAGACCAGGGATAGATCAAGAAAACCCCTGAGAAGTGTGACTTCTGACAAGGAAGAGGATGGTTGTCTCTTCTAAGAAAAAATTTCTCAACACATGCACGCTACTAACACTTCAACAACCAGTGTATGTATGCAAGTTGTCCAAAGGCAAGGTGTGTATGCATGCATGAAGGCCCACTATAGGCTGCGTACACCTCTGTAACTTCTCAAAAAAGTGAAAACCAATAGTCAAGCACAGGTAGGGAGTACTGGTATGGAAGACCATAATCCCTTAAAGACACAAAAGCTTACAAAAACTCAAAAAAATTGAATAAACTGATTCAAAGCACCCAAAAGAATGTCCCCAAAGACCCTACAGGCTTCCCCAATATGGTCGCCAATTCTTCTATAGTGGGAAAACCCCACTACAGACTACACCAGGGTTCTAAATTCTAGGTAGAGCTGACCGTATAAATTCTCCTACCTTTTATCAACTATCCTGACATTACCCTACAATCATACATAAAAGACAAAGTATAGGGATATGGTAGGCATACCCTAAACTTCGCATCCGGTGTCGATCCATTTTCTCTTGGTTGTTTCCCTACTACAAGTCTCCTCCCAAGGATAACCTGCATTCACCAAAATACAAACAAGAAACTACAAGCGTGCATTCTACATATGGATTGTGGGTTAGACATCATAACCAAGAAATGTAAACAAATGAGAAATATTTAAGACGTCGTTTGGCGGGATGGAAAAAGTACTTCTTTATATTAATCTCACAAAATTCGTTTACAACATGAGACCAACACTACTCCTCGAACTCGGTCCTGGGATCCTCTTCACCATGCACCAACTGCTTCCACATATTCTTCTCCTCTTCAGTTCTCTCTAGGTAAATGGCAAGGGTTTTGCAAAGGAGGAAGAAGGAATTTTGGCTCAAACTCACAATGTGGTTGCAAAATATTGGGGCAAAGAGGGGATATTGAAATGGGCAGAGTTTCTATGCTCTCGTGCTTCTCTTTGGAATGGGACCCCAACACCTTCTTTTATAGGAAAAAAGAGATAGTAATGGTTGGGGTGACTGGCTATGGGTGTTCAACTGATTAAGTAACGGACCGGAAACCCGTATCCCTTTTCAATTTTCATTTTTCATGATTTTTTGTGAGTGTACGTGAGCTGTAATGGTGCATTAAGCGTGTGTACATGGATAGTAGTGGTGTAGGGTAGGCACACCTTCAAAAAAATGGTTTTTAGAAGAGTTGTTCAGTGATGGCTTGGCAAAGATAGCAACTAAGATGGACTGATGCCAGGTATTCATGTCTGGTGTAGTTTAGGGTTATAAAAAATGTGTATCAATGGAAGATCTCCTAGAGACTTTTGCTAATCAATGACAATCTCCAGGGTTCGTGCGTAATGAGTTGTTACCATTAAAGCTTACTAATTGCATATTTAGAAAAAAGTGCATAGGTGACGGTGACGACGAAGAGCGATTAAGAATTAGAGATTTCTTAAAGGCACCAGTCGACCGATGCACGAAATAGATTGCATCATGTTTAAAATGAATACTTGGAAAGGATAACACTCTTCTCCTCAAATCTTGGTTTAATTCGTATTAATGACAAATATTCTTTGGCCTTCTGGACATTAATGACAATCTTAGCGGTTCCTACATGATGAACTACTAACATTAAAGATTAATAATTGTGTATCTAGAAAGAACTACAAAGGTAGCAGGGATGGCGAAGAGAGACCAAGAATTGTACATTTCGTCCACCCACCAATCCGCGAAATAGATTCTAGGAAATGCCCAAGTAAGGAAAGCGGTCAGGCAGGTTACAAAAAAAGGGTCACAATATACACCCAGGATATGTGAGGGGTTGATGGTCAAATTGTATGTCAGTGACATATTTCAGCCATGAATTTGTATATCGTGGAATTTCAAGTGATGTTTGTACATAGGGAATAGAGGAAGCGTAATTTTGAGAAAGAAATTTGTATATTACAAAACTTTGGGTGTTGTATATAAAAGCATGAGACATTCGTAAAAAGGACCAAGTAAACATAAAGAGAAAGAAAACGAGATGAAGGGGAATTTGTTTTCTAATTTGTAAATCGTGGAAGTCTGGGTGTTGTTTGCAGGTGGCAGAACAATGGAAATGCAATGTTGAACCTGCCTATCTAGGAACCCACGATTCAAAAATTTTGTTCAATATGAAATGGGGCAGCAGTTGGTCAGGCTGGTGATATAAAAGTGATAATGGAAATCTAAAGACGTGAATCTGCCAACTTCTGCACCTAGACATTTTCTGAAAAATGCTTAAGTAACCAGAAAATGAAAGCAGAGGGAAAAAAGAAAGCGGATGGCAATTTTTGGAAGCGGGAATTGTTGTAAGAAATCCCCATTGATGGTCTTAACAGTAAATATGAAGTGCATTAAACATGGTGACAGGTTCTTCAATCAAGGAATAGATACAACGAGCGATGTTTATAGTTTCCAGGATCTGTTTGTATAAGAGAAGCGTCGAAAAGTTACAAGAAAATTAGTTTTGGTATGTTTAAGTAAAGTTTTTGTACTGTTAGCTTCATGGCAAGTATAACAATGACGAATTTGAATTTTAATGTCCTCTCATTCATATGATTGTTCCATTAGACTTTGCATGATATAAATTATTTTATTTCAAATTATTCTAGGGAATTAATTTTACTAAGTTCATCGATCAAGAAAAAGTGCTAAAAAACAAGATAAAGGGGAATTTGTTTTTTAATTTGTAGATCGTGAAAGTACGGGTGTTGTTTGCAGGCAGAGGAACAATGGAAATGCAATGTTGAACCCATCTATCTGGTAACCTGCCTATTTAGAAACCTACGATCCAAAAATTTTGTACAATATGAAACGTGGAAGCGATCAGTTGGGCTGGTGATATAAAGGTAAGTGGAAATCTGAAGATGTGAATCCGCCAACTTCCGCACCTAGAAATTTTCTGAAAAATGAGTAAGTAACCAGAAATGGAAAGCAGAGGGAAAAAAGAAAGGGGATGGAAATTTTCAGAAGCGGGAATTGGTTTAAGAAATCCCCATTGATGGTTTTAACAACAACTATGAAGTGCATTAAACATGTGAACAGGTTCTTCAATCAAGGAATAGATACAACAAGCCATTCTTATAGTTTCCAGGATCTGCTTGTATAAGAGAAGCCTCGAAAATCTACAATAAATCTTATGGTAGTTGATGGTTTTAATAAATAATTATACATACTAAATATGTACTTTTATAAAGTACGGACATGAGATTTTACAAAGCATGTACGGATCCCTCATTCCATACTTAGCCACTTTTTGGATCACGGGTTCTCGGGCTGGCACGCTCAAAATTGGGCCTCTATTGTTCTTTGTTCTACAAATAGCACCTAGAGTTATGCGATATACATATTGACAAGCGAACTTGCGGGTTGGCTGGCTCAACATTGCACTTCCATTGTTCTGTGTCCTCCAAACAACACTCGGAGTTCTGTGATATACAAATTGACAAAAGGACTCCAGGGATGGAGGGCTCAAGATTGCGAGTGTTTATAGATGGTGATTCCTATCAACTATCTAACATTATCTAAAAACATTATTTCCAAATACTAAATTATTAAAATTAAATATTGATATTGTACAATTTAATTACATAAAATTATTAAAGGATGTTAAATCTCTTATTTAAAAAAAATAAAGTAAGCAAAACAAAGATTTTTTAAATTCTATCACCGCAAGTATAACAACGAAGAATTTGAATTTTAAGGGCCTCTTGTTGATATGATAACTCCATTGGACTTCTCACAATATATATTCATTTATTTCAAATTATTCCAGGAGATTAATTTTACCAAGTTCAACGATCAAGGAAAAGTGTTAAAACGAGCCACATACTACATTTGAATCACAAAGATTATGTTAAAGGGAAAATCATGTCCTATATAGTTATGTGTCCTACAAACAACACCCATAGTTCCATGATATACAAATTGACAGGCGGACTTGCAGATTGGTTGGCTCAAAATTGCACTTCTAATGTTTTGTGTCCTCCAAACATCACTCGGAGTTCCGTGATATACAAATTGACAGATGGACTCCAGGGTTGGCAGGCTCAAGATTGCAATTTTTTATGGATGGTGATACCTATCAACTATCTAACATTATCTAAAAACATTATTTCCAAATATTAAAATATTAATATTAAATATTGATATTTTACAATTTAATTACAGAAAACTATTAAAGGATGTTAAATATTCTATTTTAAAAATATTGAAGTAAACAAAACAATTTTTTTTTAAATTCTATCACCGCAAGTATAACAATGACGAATTTGAATTTTAATGGCCTCTTGTTGATATAATAGCTCCATTGGAATTCACATAGTATATATTATTTTATTTCAAATTATTCCAGGAGATTAATTTTACCAAATTCATCGATCAAGGAAAAGTGCTAAAATGAGCCACATGCTATATTTGTGTCATAGAGCTTATATTAAAGGGAAAAGCATGTCCTCCATAGTCTTTAAGATCATATAAAAACTATGAATATCATGAATGTATTATTAATTTTCTAGAATGAAGCATACAACCAAGAACCAAGTAAACTCCAAACAGGCCGCAAGCAAGATCCCACAAGGTTCCATAGAGCAGTACGCATCGACCTTTGCATCAAAATATTTGATATATAAAGAAAACATGTCATGGCATTGGTTTTCTCTTACAGCTGGTATATGTTCCCACGAGAAAATAACCGGGGCCATGGGATATGAACAAAAATCTTCCAAACAGAAGACAACACAAAACCAGTGGAGCTTCGCCACTGCACGCTAGCTATAACCAGATCTCAAAATGGGGAAGAAAGTTATCGATTACTATTTTACCATTAAGAAAGATCACTATGGAATTTTTTTTCTAATAGCTCCATGGTCTATCACTACCCATTTTAACAATGCCAAACTTCCAATATTATTGGAAATTTCTGATGATTCTTCCCAGATGAGAAAGCTACTTCGACGGTTCAAAGGATGGGCCCGAGTTATTTACAGTTGGATATTTTTTATGGGGTTTTCTGTCATGCTTCCCATTTCTAGACCGAATAATCTTATGTGTGTGCAATCTCTATAGCGAGATCTGAAAATCTCAAGCTGATTTTTCAATCCATGTTGAGTCCTTTTTTTTTTCAATTAGGGCATCGAGAAAATGCAGATACCATACCATAAATGTATAGTTGGAGAATTTTTTTTATTTTATTCGAGCACCCAAAAAACATTTCAGAAATCATGTCATGTCTAAATAATTGAAAAAATATTGTCCAACTTGGGCACCTAAAAAACTTGCAGGCTCCTCCATCAAAGCCACAACCAGCTACCATTTTTTTTTTTTTTTTTACACACCGAAACAAATATGCAAAATCCTCACTAGGAGACGCAAGAAAACATCAAAATAAAAAAATTGATTACATTTGTAATTATATTCTCAAGTACTTGATTCTGACGAACATTCATCTGGGTGTTGAAGAAATATTGCAGAGACACATTGCAAAATTCTTACTTGGAGATGCAAGAAAACATCAAAATAACAACATCGATTGCATTTGTAATTAGATTCTCAAGTACTTGAGTCCGAAGAACGTTCATCTGGGTGTTGAAGAAATATTACAGAGACATGTGAGATATTTCCATTTCCATCCAAAGCTTGATATGATTTTATTTCTTTTTTTTCTTCAGTCGATATGCAATATTGCATTGTCCTCATTTAAGGTAAATTTGATGTATATCCGAAAGTCACGCAACATGTATACATTGCTTGGATTTTTCTATAGGTATGCTTCATACGACAATTCTACTAACCCAGGAAACACATCTTGTAACAGAGGTTGCCTAATTGTACAATGCATGGTTTTGTTTCCCACGGTTCAAATGGAAGCATTGAGGCAATGTCCATATATGTATGGACATTTTTTACTGCATCACAGACAATCAATTGTATCATCACTTATCAAAGCGGAAGAAGAAGCAGGAGAGTTTCATTTCGCACATACAGGCTCAAAGGGGGTCAAGTACGCATTTGTTGCAACCAAAACACCTTCAACCTAGAAATGTGAGCATAGGAATTAATACAATGAACAATATAATATAAAATTGTACCCCCCTCCCCCTCGTGAAGAAAAAAAAACCGCAGAAATTTGGTGAAGGATATTTGTATGAGCGAAGTGAGGATGAATCTATAGATGTAAATGCACAACATTTGTAGAGCTAGTTAGTTTCTTCGGATCCCGTACTATGTCTGCTCACAACTCTGTTACAAGTGTGTCTTGGGTTGTGTGAAAGATCCTTTCTCTAACATCCCTTTTCTTTTTTAGATTTTTGAAGAGCATAAGTGGAAATTTCCCTTTATGCAACTGTTGTTCCATTGACGAAAAAAAATTTGAATAGGTATCGAACAATTGCAGTTGCAACATGGAATAGTGAAATATTTGTGTAACTTAATCGAGATACATGCACATGCGAAAGTAAAGGACAAAACTGGATATGGAGAACAGTACCAATGCCTTGTTGTTTTCTGACTCTCCATATTTTATATGGAGAATGTGTTTCGAGCCAAGTTTTCTTGCCAGTGTGACAGTTGCGCCAATGGTTCCGATTGGGTTAATGTCATTGCTATGTGCAAGTTGGCAGATAGTTTCTTCCGGGACGAAACGATATTCTTAACAAATAGCGGGATTTGTTTCCACAATACTTGTTTCATTGAGATAAATAATTCAATCACAGTCACCATGGTCGTATACTATTTTGGGCAATATATTAAAATTTGTAATGGATATCCCATTACCCAACAATATCTTTTCTGCATTTTTCTGGACAAGTTGTGTAGGAATAGTCAGTGTGAATGTCATCATGGCCTCCTTGTCTATCATGTCAGCATGCATAATGGATATATTTTTGTTCAAGTAGGTGCTATAGATGACCATTATGTCCCCGATGAACACTTGTCCAGTTTGGCAACTGTTACAATTTTAGACCTGGTGACAATTGTTTAACAGGAAAAGTAAAGTGAATGGTAGTGTGCATTATTTTTTTGTTTTCTTTTTTTCCTAGCATAAATTTACAAGTAGATGCACATCTTGGATGAACTATGGAGCCAGATTTTTGCAACCACACCTCTTAGTCTGCGAAACCCGTGCTATGTTTGGTGTCTCACTTGTACTTGTTGATACTTCTTGTGAACTGAAAAACATGTATTGCAGATGACATCATCATATTCACCATGCCATAGATGAATAAATAGTTGAGGATATTTGTTTGGTAAACATACTAGGAATGAAATGTATGTATCTTTACATTTGGCCTTGTTGGTCTACTGATGTCTGGGATGACTAACTGCTCATGGCCATGTCACTAGTCTAAATTTTTCTGATGCAAGCATGTGTAGATGAAAATCAGAAGGAATAAACAAGCATATGCATTCTATATTATGCATAATAGTTCTTAATGTCACATGTAGGGTGGAAGGATATGGAATACGAAATAGGGTGTCAAGGGATACTCAAGAAACATGAGGACCCAAGGGTCAAATTCTATGCCTCGAATTTTTTGACTGAAAAAATGTGTAACAGTAAATAGGGTGTGATGGTAGGGCACGCCATCCAATATGTATATCACGGAACCTCGGAATCCGGGGGTGCAATATTGAACATGCCATCCCAACACCCACAATTGACAAAGTGGGTAAGTATGGAATAAAGTAGAAGTGTGACCATAAATGTGAACCCGTTAGTCCGCCAACCCACGCACCAAGGAATTTTCAGAAAGACGACTAAGAAGAGAAATCAGAAAGAAAAAGGGATAATAGAAAATGGAAAAAGTATAAATGGGGAGGGCACAAAGACCCATTTCTCCCAAATCGTCATTTTCTAGTCTAATATTATATGCCCTCACCCGCCTTGTGTATTTAATTTACTAGCATAGTTGGTATACCTTTTCAAAGATTGTACCACATAACCCTCTGTTGTTGCATAGAAGAATTCATTTTCCTGTCCAACCAATCTGTTTCTTCCAAGGTAGAAACGACGAATATACAATAGACATGAAGGCAAGTTAGTGTGAAGAAATACATGTAAAAGAAAGAAAAAACAATTCTATTTATTTCAAAGTAACAAAAAATAGAATACAATTCACATGAGAATAAGCAGAAAGATACGTAGTATGTACATACAACAAAAAAAGGTGCAAAGCAGTAGAACAAGCACAACAAATACACAGACAATAAATGAAATACTCAACACTGGAATATGAAATAAGAGTACAGGTATGCACCTCTGTAACTCCTCGTCTGCATTCACACCAAAGAGTCCATCGTCCTCTCCAACCATTCTGTTAGTTTAAATGTAGAAATGTAGGAAAAATACAATGGACATGAAGGAAGTTAGTATGCAGGAAGACATGCAATGAATATAAGTTATTATGTAGGAAGGTACGGAACATCTACATACAATAAAATAGGTGAACACATATACAAACAATAAATGAAATAAAAAACAACGTAATATGAAATAACAGTACAAGCATGTACCTTCGTATCTCCTCTTCCACCGCTATAGTCAAGACTCTGTTGTTTTCTCCACTATTTTGTTTGTTTGAATGTGGGAACGCAAAAAATACAATGAACATGAATGGAAGCTAGTATGCAGTGGAGAACAAGTAATATGTGCATATAGTAAATGAGAATCAACGGATAGAATAAAAGATAGGTAGAAACATGAACCTTTGCTTTTCTCCATCCATGGTTGTAAATATATAAAGTTTTTCCCTGCCCAAATTATATTACAATCCACAAAATATTAAGAAATTGCATGGCCATAGCTAAACGATTTTGGTTTTCCATTGCAAAGTATCCAAATATGCTTCCAGACATGGCAATATAATTTTGCAGTATATTTGTCGTACATATCATATCTCAAGTACAATACAAATTGTATCGTGGTCACACCAGTCTGTGTAGAGGATAAAGAACATGTATTTTGATATGGGCACATTCCACCATACATGGTTTATAAGTGCAACTTGCACATGTTTTTTTTTAACAAAAAAACAATGGATATTGCAATTGCATATGTAGTTGTCCAATTATTTTTTATGCCACTAATTTCTTTCATGTCAACAATGAAGTATCAACAAACTTTTACATCAGAACAGATCTTGGCCTCACCACACATGAAAAATAACACAACCACATGTCCACTCATGGGTGCAGCGTATGAACATCGTAAAGAGCCCAAATAATAATAATAATAAACTCCAATTGTCGGTGCAGGACCCCAACCCTACAAAGAAGAAGTAAACAAAAGAAAACAACAAGCACCAAACCAGTGAGAAAGCACGAACAAACCCAACTGCAGCCCCAGGGCCCCAAAATTGTAAACTTGAGCCAAACAAAAACAACTAGCAACAGATGAAACAATGAACCAATGAACAATCAATAACCACTGAATAACAGAAAGAAATAACCAGTAAATAACATATGTATCTGCAACGATTACGAAACTGCAGCTGAAGAAGAGAAGGAATCAGAAACATATGACAAGCATGCTAGTAGAAATAAGAAAACATTCTTACTTGTAAACTGCAAACACTGAACAAAAAAGAAGGAATAGAAAATGAAATTATGGCATGGAAACTTACTCCGAAATGATGAAAGGCAGAAGGACAAGTCGAATTGTGAACCAAAAATCAACAACAAGCAACAACCCACGAACCAGCAAAGAAGAATCACCCATTGAACCAGTAAACAATGTATGTAGATTCAACGATGACAAAATTGCATTATAAGCCTAGAAGAAGTATGAAACATACAATGCATATTCAACTATCAGTGGACAACAATATTGTCCAAATTCAATGCAACATTGTATGGAAAATTTTGAGGAAAAATGTACTCCGAGAAGCCTATTTAGATAAACATTTAAGGCTATTAGGCTGTCTAAGGGCCTTGCGGTATGAAAACATTTAAGCTATCAGGATTGTTTGAGGACCTTGCATCATGTAAACATTTAAGTTGTTAAAGCTATTCAAGAACCTCAAAAAATGTGTCAACGATATAAACCTTCGGCATGTAAACATTTCGATACAAATACAAAGGAGTAATAATAAATAAATACATAATGTTTTTAGTTCTGTAGTTCGAACAATAGAATGTTATAAACTTTGGAATTACCGATCACTATAAACTTTGGATATCTAAACACTTCAATATGATTAGTACAAATAAAAAAAAGTACCGTACATGATAAAACTTTGGATATGGAAACATATAATTCATTGGGAATAGCGAAGTTGGCAATACGACCTCAAATCTATCATCGAATCAGATCATGGCATATATGGGTTTTTTTATTATATAAAAAATAATGTTTTTAGTTATGTATGTCGAACATTAGAAAGTATGCAAAAATTTGTAGTCAAACGACAAACTAATATAAAGTGAACGAATTATCGATCTCTATAGTCCCTCTACGCCTTTGGCAGGGACTAATAACTGGTACACAATTTACAAAAAAACTGAGTTATAACTTTCCCCTAGACGAGAAGTATTTTATTTAACTCCCAAATGTGATTTGATTGTTGTGCCCTAACTATAGATGGAATTCTTTAATCATTTATATAATTATTGTGTGAGAATGACAATCCCTTGTTGCCATTCGAAGGATAGGGATTCCACCATCCATGATAATAGTCAACCAAAATTCCACCACTATTCTACAATATCTAAAATTAACAGACACAACACACACTGAAGGAAAACTCAATTTAAGTTTGCCAGTAGTGGATCATGTATCTGATCATCAGTCCTGATAGACTTTTAGATGCATTTAATGCTCACGAAATTACTATGTGATACAAGTTCACTCAGATAATGGTGTTCAAGATTCTAAATGTGGTAAGTTTGTTTGGGATATTCGTCCAATGGTTTCAAATTGGAGTTGGAAACAAGTCTAGACTAATTTATATTATAAAACCAAGAAGGAGAATCAAATATCTAGTGGACTAAATATTTAAGAAACTGGGCAAAACTTCAAAATTCTCCATTCAAGGAATAGATGAGCATAAATTAATTATTCATTTACATATATAAATTAAATACTAGTAGAAGCGTGAATATAGAACAATACTCTCACAATAGTAAAACAATAAACTCATAGTGTCTAAATATCGTCTTAAATGCGATCTTAGGGATATATTCCTCCTTAATATGCAATTGATGATATCCCAATCTCAAGTCAATATTTGAAAACACAGTTGCTCCCTTCATCTAATAAAACAAATTGCCAATCCTTGGAAATAGATATTGGTTCTTGATCGTAGCTTTGTTCAATTGATGATAGTCAATGCAAAGCCTCCCCGATCTATCCTTTCTCACAAAAATAATTGGTGCATCCCATGGTGATACACTTGGATTTATAAGTCCTAAATCCAACAACTCCTTCAACTGCATCTTTAACTCATGCAATTCTGGTGTCAACATATGGTATGGTGTTCTTATGATTGGTTCTATTCTAGGTTTTAGATCTATGGTAAACTCTAATTCTCTTTCTGGCAGTAAATCTGGTAGTTCCTTTGAAAATACATCAGAAAACTTCGTTACTACATGAAGATTTTCTAATCCTTTTGTTTCCCCCTTTTTGTTGAGCAGTAATATGGCGTATAACTTACACCCCTTGCGCATACTTTTCTATAATTGTAAGGAAGAAATAAACCTCAATGACACTCCCTGGTTTCTTCCTACAATTAATATACTATGTCCCAAATCATATGTTAAACTTAATCATTTAATCTTTCATTTAAGTATCACATCATGTGATTCTAACTAATCCATTCCGATCACTATATCATAAGATACCAAGATTGTAACATACAGGTTTACACTTGTCACAAATTCACCCAAGTTAATGTTACAATCCTTAACTTTTACTCCAACCTTTTGCTTGGCACCAGCTGACATTTCCACATAATTAAACTCATCTTGTTCAACTTCCTTCACCTTAATTATTTTAAGTGCAACACTTGATATAAAACTCTCAGTAGCTCCTAGATCTATCAAAACACTAAAGTGTTGATCAATTATTGTACCTAAAGTCTTGATAACTATAGATTGATGCTCGGTCTGGTGGTTATTAATCGTTGCATGAATCCTGTGGGCCTTCACCAAATATCCAAATTTCATAGGTTCTGATGATTTGGCAACTCTTCCCTTCTCAATAGGACAATCTCTCTGGTAATGTGGTTCTCCACATGTCCAACATCCATTCTTCGGTCTAGTACTCCTAATCCTAGAAGTGGAAGTTGTTGGCCTAGGAGTTTTCTATACTAGTATGTTTTGTGGACTTGATCTAAATTGTTGTTGTCGTTTCGTATGACATTGTTTTTTTTGTGGTGGTGGTATGTAAGGAGTCCTCTAATGAGGATTTTTTCGGTGTGATGTCGAGAATACATGTCCTCTAGGAGTATCATGGTACGCAAAAGTTTTTCTATCTAGTCTCTGATGTTGTTTTTCTCGAGGTGGCACATGTCCAGTCTACCTAGATGGAGTCCTACCCTGGCCCCCGCTATTCATCTCTTATTCAGCAATGAGAGCCCTCTGAATTGCATCGTGCAATGTCTAAATCATTGAGATCCTAACTTTCGCATGAATGTTGAAGTTGAGGCCAAACACAAACTTGTTAACTTTTAATTTCTCATTGTTCATATGTGGAGGATATTTGAACGGCTCCATGAACCTAACCTCATACTCAAGTATCGTATGACTACCCTGTCGTAAGGTGTTGAATTCATTAAGTTAGCACTCGATGAATTCATCGGACAAGAACCTCTCTCAGAATCGTTCCTCGAACAATTCCCATGACACATCTTCAATGGCCATGTTTAGTTGAGGTAGGATTTTCTTCCACCAAAGGAGAGCACTCCCTTTCAGTTGAAATACCTCCATGCACACTTTCATGTTGGAGGTGTAATCATGTAGTGAAAATCACATCACCATGTTATCCAACCATGCCTCA
Organism: Picea sitchensis; assembly: GCA_010110895.2. Classification (NCBI taxonomy): domain Eukaryota; kingdom Viridiplantae; phylum Streptophyta; class Pinopsida; order Pinales; family Pinaceae; genus Picea; species Picea sitchensis. The sequence continues at coordinate 82,003 of SNQJ01S0019506.1, read as the reverse complement.
GTGGATAAACCGTTTGTGTCACCCCAGAACTCAAGAAATTTCACTTTCTCGAGTTCTTTGCATAAACTATTACTAACTGCTAGAGTGTGTTGTGAACCCTCATTGGGGACAAAATCTCTTCCCTCATCTCGATTCAGGCGGTTGATCAATGCCTATGAAATCCTTTGGAATGATCTCATCATACTTACCACATCTCCAATAGAAACCTACTCCAACTCAGTAGCTTGCTCCTCTCCAAGTGGAGTCTATCCGTCAGGTGTGGATGCTCTTAGAGGAGGTTTACCTCTTCCTCCCACACCACATTGTCTACTCATCCTGTGTTGGATTAATGAGAGGGGACGTGATTCAGTAATAGATTAATTTAATCTTTTTTAACCATATAATCCAAGTGTTATATCAATGAAGCATTATCATCCAATAACTGCAGAGTAAATAAGCAATGAACAAATGAAGAATCATACACATACATAGTACACCATTGTTTTACATGGAAACCCAAATCGAGAGAAAACCACAGAATGCTTTTTCTTATATGTCTTGAAGAATTACATTTAATGGAAGCACCAAATTCCTTTGTTTTCCAGCTGCAATTGGAAGGAGGCTTCAATCCCCTAGTTTCTCAGGCTACAACCTGAAGGAATCTCCAACTCCCCAATTCTTTGACTACAACCAAAAGGAGTCTACAATCCCCTATGTTCTCCGACTACAACCGGAAGGTGGCTACAACCACCTATCCTCGCCCCGTCCAACTACCCTAAAGTAGAAGTAGAATGATGGAACCACTGTCAAACTATCACTGTGAGATATACCGCTGTAAACCTGTACCAATAAATATGAACCATGCATCAACCATGCATCAACTTGTACCTCAACCTATAATCAACCATGCACCAACCTGTACCAAACAACCTGTAATCAACCTGTACCATAAACAAGTGCATCCAACCATGTACCAATCATGTGTCGACTACTCATCAACTATGACTCATCAATATGTACCAACATCATCAACTATACACCTCATGTATGTGCCAACTCATCAACTACTTGTCTCAACCATGTACTCAACATGTACCTCAACCAAAATCCCTCATCAATTTCATCATCCAAATCTGATATGTAGCTTTGTAATAGATTTGGTTTATATGATCACATTCCTACAAACCTTCCTTAATTTTAACAACAATAGACTAGCATTTTCATCAAACTTTTCTTTAGTCTCACATGCCTAGTTTTGGATTAGTCAACAACCCTAACTTGAAGTAATAATAACTTTGTACCTGTAATGTATAAAGATCTAAAACTGATACACAATGTTATTCATTGTGTTTTATGCAATTCCTCCAAGTTTCACTACTTGTGACCTCTCACAAAATGAGTTATAGCAAAAATGGCATACCTTGTTGAATTCTAGCTTATTCTAGAAAGCGACCCTGTAGAGCGTGCCCTGCACGGAATATTTGTTGAATTGATATGAAACTATTACACAACATACTAAATATTTTACCCTAACCAACACATTTTGTCTCACTTAATTTTCATTCGTTATGAAGAAGTTATGATGTTTTTACTCGAAACACTTGTTTTTGAATAGTTTCATGACTAGCCACAAACCCTATTTTCCACGGAGTGTAACTCCCAAAATACAACGACCCAAAAGATGAATTGTTTACCATAGATACTTGGATATGTTCTCTCAATTTCATATCAATTTCATGGTCTAAATCATTATAGAAAAAACATTATAGTGAAAATGGTGAGATGACCTGTAAATAACATACCTTAGAAAGCACCATCAAAAGAATTTATCCTTCCTTGCATTTCGACCTTCTTTTCTTCACCTTCCCTCATAATTTTGGCTTAGATATCCTTGGTTACCTCAGACACATATAGATATTCAATATTCTCAAGTGTGATTAAAATGAGAGAGCCTTGCCTCTTATTTATACTCTCCAATTAGCTTCCTTAAAAACATCTTCTGGGTCACTTGGCCCCACTTTCCTTATTTTAGGGTTAACCCACTTCTAATTTCTCCA
>SNQJ01S0019506.1:9127-79957 GCA_010110895.2 Picea sitchensis | reverse complement strand
GACTTCCTCCATTGAGGACTGCATGGTTGTATTTATGGTTGTATTGATGGATGTATCGATGGAGGCAATAGTAGCACTGAGTTGTTTCACTTCTTTTTGGGTCTCGAGGAAACCAGATTGCAAGGTGTTGAAGCGAGCTTTCAAGTCTTGGTTAAGGGTATGGGCCATGAGGATGGGTGAACTAAAAAGGGGCGAGCGGGGTAATTTTTTTTTCCAAAAAATGATATGGATGAATGTGATAAGGGCGAAGAGATGAATCCAATGGAATAGGTCTCAAATAATTGTGAAAAAAATTACATACTTTTTTTTTTTTTTTATATACACCTGCGGAGTTATACTCTGGTATGAAGAATACTGCAGCGATGAAATCCCCAAATTCTTAACCAGAAAGAAATGTGTATTTACTTGGAAACCCAAACACAGTTGCCTAGCAATAGATCTTGTCTGTTGTAATTTGTTTATGTTTCTGTCCCCCAAGGGTTAGGTATTCAAGGGTTCTACAGACAAGTGTTTGCCCTGTGCTATAGCTCTCTGATATACGTGCAGGGTCCAACAGTAGTACTTGATCCAATATTTTATGGAACTAACTAAGGATGATAGACCGTACCCTTAGCCGTACTACCCGACTACCCAGGTACTAGAGAGTATCTTCCCAAGTGTTGTTCTCAGTGGTACTATAGCAGTCAGGCGACCGATCGGTTTATCTAAAGAGGGCTTCAGGAAATCTAGGTTGATCCATACACAGGTGTTGTTTGATGTGCTACCACTCAAAGGGGTACCAAAAGGGTTACAAGGGTGGACAACAGATGTGCGCTTAAGAACCACTTGTATTTCCTATGTGTATGAATCCCTCAACCACGGGTTTATGCGCATAACGACAGATCTCTGTGGCTTAAAGACACTGAAATACGTCTCTACCCTGAAAAAAAAATTCCCACAATTTCTACCAAGGAAAGTGCTCTAACACCACTTGGAATATACCAGATATAAAAAGTATGCAGAACATAAATAAAATGCTAGAAATGGAATAATAACAGTAATATAACCAGAATAATCTCCATAATAACACATAAATGATATAGGAATAACAACAGAAATAGCACTATGATTCAAGAAGGCAATGTTCATGGGCCTCTTCAAGGGGGTAACCTCCAGTCAAGCAGTGCTCTGTTACAATAATATCCAAGATACGGTTTTCATACCCTCGACCCTTATTTATACTAAATATGTCTATCAAGAGAAGCATCTAGAGGAAGATCCTTCTAGAAGCGGAAGCTTCTATTAGGTCTTCTTACATCGGCCTTATTCTATTTTATTGAAAGGCCTTATTAATATTGACCTTTATTACATCCGAATATATTGATCTACCTATGTGAGGGTTAGGATCCTAACAAATTTAGCGCCACGATCTCGTAAGAGAGCTAATCATCCAACACACCTCCGACTTATCTTTGAGTGATGTCGCTACTACCGGATCCGCTTGAATCCAAACAAATGCATTTTTTGTGTAACATTGGATCGTCTTCTTTGTTTCATAGTTTCGACAACAGGGATCATGGTCGATCCTCTAAAGGTTGAGGCGATAGTTCATTTGCCTCCCCTGTGCACAATCCCTCAACTTCAGAGTTTACAGGGAAAAGAGAACTTTTTATGGCGTTTCATCGCAAACTATGCCAAGACCACAAAGGGTTTCATGCTTTTATTGAAGAAGGATGTTCCTTTTCATTCGGACGAAGCTGCTAGATGCTCTTTCGAAGCATTGAAATGTGCCCTCACGTCTACCCCTCTGCTTCGGCCACCCAATTATAATAAATATTTCTTATTCTATTTTTCCACTACAGAGTCGACCATCGGTATGGTCTTGGTTCAAGAGGATGATTTTCTCTCAGAATACATGATTTATTACTTGAGCCGAGGCCTGGTTGGACCGGAACTCAATTATTCTCACATTGAAAAACTTGTGTTGGCAAGAGTTCATGCTGTCCAACGGTTCCATAATTACATCTTGTTTCGCAAGACCATGGTCATTCCTGTTATGAATCCGTTTCAATACGTTTTGACATGACGTGTAATCGACGGAAAAATCAGTAGATGGATAGTTATCCTCCAAGAATTCGACTTGGATTTTGTCTCCGTGAAATCCAAAAAGTCATTGGTCTTTGCGGAACTCATCTCGGAACTTCTGGTCAAATCAGGTGATGTTATACCCGAGGAGTCACCAATCAATGGAGACATGTTTTTGATCGCGTCTTTGGACCCTTGGTATGGAGATATATTAGTCTATCTCTAGACTTTGAAGTGCCCCACCTCTTCTTCTCGTGCTAAGAGTCATCGTATACACCATCAGGCCAAGAACTATCTCATACTCGAGGACACTTTATATCGTCAAGGTGTAGATTGTGTGCTTCGTCGGTGTCTCACTCATGAAGAAGTGGAAATCGTGCTTAACGATTGCCACACCGGAGCATGTGGCAGTCATTTGTCTGGGTTGGAAACACCCCAAAATATTCTACAAGCCGGTAACTTTTGGTTGACATTAATAAAATATTGTGTTGAATCAATCAAGAAGTGCCACCCGTGTCAGGTCTTCTCTCGGAAGATGAGGGCACACCTCTCTCCCATGTTTCCCGTCATCACAATTGGTCCCTTCACCAAGTGGGGGATTGATTATGCTACATGCAACCCCCCTTCATCAAGGGGTAATTGTTATATCATCATAGCAGTAGAATACTTTACAAAGTGGTTCGAGGCTATGCCAACATTTAAAGATGATGGCAAGACAACAACTCTCCTTTTGTTTAACTATATAATAGCAAGGTTCGACGTCCCGAGAGAGATTGTCACTAACCATGGCAGTCACTTTCAGAATAAAATGATGTCCGAGTTAACGTCAAATCTTGGGTTGAGGCAAGAACATTCGTCACCCTACTACCCACAAGCGAATGGTCAGGTGGAAGATGTGAAGAAGTCCCTTAAGACTATTTTATAGTGAACGATCAATTCATCCAAGTCAAACTAACATTTGATGGTGTACTCTGTGTTATGGGCCTACCGAACGTCTATTAAGACAACAACCGGTTTCTCACCTTTTCAACTTGTTTACGGGATGGAAGCAAACTTGCTTATAGAGTGTCAGATCCCATCTCTAAAGTTGGCAGTACGGTTATTTCCAAACACTTCACTGCTTGAAGAGCATTTATTATATCTCGAGTAGTGTTGTGATGCAGCCTTGGCTAACAAAGCTCACAAACAAAAAGTCAAGTGTCAGTATGATCGGTTTGTTCATCCTCAAATTTTCTCTGAAGGTGACCTTGTCCTAGTCTATGACCAAGATAAGGCTCCCCTGGGGGCGGGCAAGTTCAAACCCATGTGGTTCAGACCTTTCATCGTGAAGGAGGTTCTAAAGAAGGGCTCTTATCGTCTGGTGGACTTTGGGGGAAAGGATTTGGCAGAGCCTAGAAATGGGCTCTACCTCAAGAAGTATTACTCGTAGGTGGGTCACCTTGGGTGACTTCTTGTACATATGTATAGTTCTTATACATTTTTTCTTTTAGTATTTTATCTTTTTGGTTTTATGGACGTGTCATTTTTTATGTCATCTTTTTTATTGTGGCAGATGTCAAGTGAATTAGAGGTGTTCTTTGGGTTCACGGATGGCGCTAGCCGACACACTCAGAGGCTTGTTTCCATAGCTTGGGTGATTTTCACACCTCAAGGCCAATTGTTATCTTCAAGAGGTATCTGTTTGGGTGACACCACAAAGAATGTCACCGAATACAATGCATTCTTAGAGTTTCTTCGTGACGCTTTGTCACATGGTATCTCTCACCTCTGGGTCTACTTAGAAGCTCAGTTGGTTGTGTCCCAGTTAAATGGGGTTTACCACATTTACGATCCTACTCTACACTAACGGTACCTTAGGGTACGTCTCTTAGAATGAAGCTTTGATTACATTACGTATATCCATGTTCCTAGGAGATTGAATCAAATCACAAATACTCTATCTAATCATGTATTAGATTGGCATATTGCACACATCTAAGTAAAAGCACACACACACACATGTAAATACATTTGTAAAATAGATGTAATCCATAAGACGTAAAAATATGTAAATATGCATATATATATAAAATATCAGAGTACATGGGTGGGTGCAAGTGCCTCAAACATATGTCTAGTAAGAGTCACGAGGCTTATGCCCTAAAAAATATACAAAAAGTTCTCTCGGCGCATAAGTAGTCTAGCCTAGCTAAGGGCGGGGCCTGTTGGCTCTGCCATAGTGAACAACGACGTTTGCCAAATGCCAGAAGAGTTGGAACCAGGTCCGTGGCACCCCAACCACATGAGGTTTCATCGATAGTGGGAGATCCTCAATCTCCTCCATAGGGACTGTACGAGTGAGCACGGTGAGGTTCCGCTCCACCCATATCAATACTCTCTTAGGCTCTCTGGCTGGAGGCCCCCTTGTTGTTACTGTTGGTCCGACGACTGCGGCTGGTCCTGCCTCTGGTCAAGGATGTTGCCTAGTCCAATAGAAGTCTACTAGAAGCACTGGTCCCACATATGTACATAACATATACATAGTTGTCAGATACTCTGGTACACATAAAAATGATATATATAAAAAGAAATAAAAATTAAATAACTTTGAAAAACAAGCATAACTAGCTCTCTTTGCTCCACTCCAGGAGGTACATGCATGTCAGGATCTCTAGAATAATTGATCCTGACATAGGGGTAGTCCTCTATAGTCGGAATCTGCCAAGACCACCAGTCAAAAAATTTATTATTGAAGGCCTCGATGGTCCTCCCTCCCCCGTGTCGCGGCAACAACGTGACCCATCTGCATAGCATTGGGAGAGAGGCCTCGTGCCCTCGTATTTTCTCTCAAGGACTGAGACTGGGCACCCTCTCGAAGAAAAAGGAACATAAAACAGTCCCAAACCCAAAGTTTCGGTGTTCATGTATCTGACACTTTGTTAGTTGTCTCTTCATGCAATCTAGCATGGTTGTGGTCTAGTGAAAAATATATGCATTTAAGCACTATATTGCACAATGCATGTGCACCCGGGAAGCCTGATGTAAAGCCGCGGATCCAGTGATTCTTCCAATGAGAAGAACTATCAATTTCAATGATAGGTTGTTGATCTTGTGTATGGGCACCTAAGAACCTACTTTCTCAGCACCAGCCTCACAATGGAGTCCAATCAAATCCTCAATGTTGTGAGGCCCAAGGGGAAAAGTACGCAAGTTGATTGGATCCCCTCTCCTTGAGAGACCAGTTAGGAAGTAAATGTCTTCAGTCGTTGGATTCAACAACTTCTCCTCGAGCATAAATGCCTCTGTGTCAGGATGCCAGTAATCTATCAAAGCATTCAACAACCTGGGTTGAGCCCTCATAAATGGACACTGTAATAATTTTAACAACCCACGTTCTGATAAAACAACGATAGCAGCAGGGTCTTCTGAGACCAAAAAATCAATGTCCTCATGCTCCTTCTCTCTCCAATGAACATACATTCTGCAAAATGACAAAGTCATGGGGAGTTAACTCTTGCCTTTTTACTTTTTCCACCTATTGAAGGGTGTATGCGGGTTGTCTTGGTGAAAGTCACGTGTGTACATGAGAAAATTATCTTTTGACCGCGTGCACACACGGGCTATTCTTGGAAAACCCACGTACACATAGGGTTGACCTCTTTAAAGGTCAGTGCCCCCCCAAAAAAACAAAAATAAATGCAAAAAGGAAGAATGGAAATGTAGGAGGGGTTAATTTGTACTTACTTGGTCCAAGTGGAAGTTTGTTTCATCCCCTGAAGCTCCCAGAATCAACTCTTTCGGCAAAGGGGTGTTTGTTAACTTTTTTGTCAATTCTCAAATTACAATGGTGATAATGAGCTACTAGCTTCTATTTATAGACTTTTTGGCCCCTTTTTGTCATTTTTTGGACCCTTTTGTCATTTTTTCTAGCTTGAAAATTGTTTAGTATGGTTCTTGAGTTTCTTCGGGGATGTTATGATACATGTTACTTTGGGTATTTGGAATTTTTTTGAGAGTTGGGTTATTTTTAAAGGTCTTTTGGTAAAAATTCATTTTTTCCAACTTTGTGCATGTAAGATAGGATCCACCTCCACTTGTTGCACCTCATTGTATTTTTCTCTTTACCATAGGATTGATCCCACCGAATTGTGACATGGAACCCTCACTCTTTCTCTAGAAGTGTTGTAATTTAGTGGTAGAGCCTACCTTCACATGGATTCCCTAGGTAGATCCTGATTGCATTTTGGTGTCCATGCCGTTGCTAATGATTATAGGCTTGGGAGTCCTTTTTAGTTGTTCCTGATTATGAGTTTGGGCCTCACTTGCATGATTCATTATCACTTTTGACCTCACCCTCGGGAATCCCTAAAACAACGGGTCTTCTTTTAAGCCCTTTTCAAACCCTCTAAACATGAAAAGATTGTCGAGTGATCTTGTTTCCATTCACACTCGCCAAACTGAAAAGGTACGTCTGTCCGACGATAGTTTACCCCTTTTTCGGTCTAGATGGTCAACTGTACAAACAAAGGTATACTCTAGGAGCCTCGGTTCTCTAGAAGAGTATTCTCAAGTATAAATTTAACCCTTTTTCGGGCCCGAGGGACTAAATTTACGAAAAAGGAACCCCCACAGAGTCCATAGTTAAGCTCTTTTCAGACTCCCTAAAATTGAAAAGATTTCCTAGTGACCTTGTTTCTTCACACTTGTTAAATTGGTCAAGAAGAACATCCCTTACGAAGTCCATAGTTAAGATTTTTTTCAGACTCCTTAAATATGAAAAAATTGTCGAGTGATATTGTCTTAGTCACACTTGTTAAAATGGTTTTGAATAGATGTATTTTTGGTGCTATTTTACCCCTTTTTCGAACAGACTAGACTACCTTTGAAAAAGGTACCCCAGTAGAGTCTCCTTTTATGCTATTTCAGACTCTTTAAAAATGAAAAACCACCGATATTACCTTCTCTAGGCTTGTTAAAATTACATTGAAAGACGTTATCATTGTGTCTTATTAATCGCATTTACATCCCTGTTTCTTTGGCCTAATGTCAACTCCATGTTTCTCTCAACTAAACCATTTGAAGCATGCCTTATACGCAAGCCTTGTAGCACTTTTCCTCTTCATCTTGACACCTTGACCCATGGAGGATTTTTCCCGAGTGTCTTTTTCCTGCATATGTTCCCTTCGTTTGAGCATTAGCGTGTTTCTTGTGCTTGGAACTAGTATGTCTGCGACACTCGTTCCTCCTTTGTAACATAGAATTCTTTCATTCCTTTTCAAGCTCTCCAAAATTATTGAAAAAGACAAAAAAAATCAAATATACCCCAAAAAAAGGAAGGGAAAAGTATTTTATTTTTGTTGACAACACAATGAGACGCCCTTGGAAAAATCACATCCTTTCATTTGTTCGTCAAGCCCCAGGATTCAATATTACCTTAGGAAGCTTCTCTCACTACATAGAGTTGTGTCCTCCTCTGTTTGGTTCCCCTTCCAAACATATGGAGAGTTTGCATTGCCTCTATCATCTTGAACTTATGTCAATGCCATCCTGCCTGAGTCTCATCTCTTGTCATGCTTTTGTCCAAGGGAAGTTTTACTAAGCTTGAGTCGACCCTTCTGTATTTTGTCTCTTGTCCTCATGCCTAGCCACCCTGAAAGTCCAATCAAGTCCTTGCTCAAAATCAATGAATTTCTCCACCTGATCACCAAGATCCTCTTGTTTGTTCCCGACGAGTCGTCGAAGACCTCTAGGTAGTGAAGTCGTACACTGACATTACACTCCTACCTGAGTTTTGAAGATTTTGAATTTGTTTCTCGAGCTCTGAAGACCTCATATCCAGCCATCAGGCGTCATTGGCTTCTTGAAGATGGATACTATACATGTATATATTTTTATTTTGAGATGTAGATACACTGTGTACTGCTCGTGACTACACTTCATATATATTTATATGACATGGATCTGCAGTGTAGTTTATTGGCAGCCATGATTTTATTTCATCCCGAGCATGGGTATGCCCACCTCGATGAGAAACATTGTTATTTTTCAGATGAAACCTCCTGAACTCTGGTCCCTAGGCTCAATCGCTTCGTACATTGGTGAATATTTGTAATGTATTTTGGCCATCAGATGTTCTTCTGACCTCACACATTAGGGGGCATCTGTTATAACCCTAAACTGCACCAGACATGCATACCTGGCATCAAGCCATCTTACTTGCTATCTTTGCCAATCCATCACTGAGAAACTCTTCTAAAAACCATTTTTTTGAAGGTGTACATGCCCTACACCACTAATGTCTGCGTACACACGCTTTCTGCACCACTACAACTCGCGTACATTCACAAAAAATCATGAAAAATGAAAATTGAAAAGGGATACAGGTTTCTGGGCCGTTACATAATCAGTTGACCTCCCATGCCCATTCACCCCAACCATTACTATCTCTTTTGGCCTATAAAATAAGGTGTTGCAGTCCCATTCCAAAGAGAAGAACGAGAGCATAGAAACTCTTCCCATTTCAATATTCCCCCTTTGCTCCAATATTTGGCAACCACATTGTGAGTTTGAGCCAGAATTCCTTCTTCCTCCTTTGCAAAACCCTTGTCATTTCCCTAGAGAGACATGAAGAGGAGAAGAATATGTGGAATCAAGTGGTGCATGGTGAAGAGGATCACATGACCAAGTTCGAGGAGCAATGCCAGTCTCATGTTGTAAACGAATTTTGTGAGATTAATATAAAGAAGTATTTTTTCCGTCCCGCCAAATGATGTCTTAAATATTTTGGATTTGTTTACATTTGTTGGTTATGATGTCTAACCCACTAATCCATATGTAGAATGCATGCTTGTAGTTTCTTATTTTTCTTTTGGTGAATGGAGGTCATCCTTGGGAGGAGACTTGCAGTGGGGAAACAACCAAGCGTAAAGGGGTCGACACCGGATGCAGAGTTTAACATATGCCTACCGGATCCCTATACTTTGTCTTTTATGTATGATTGTGGGGTAATGTCGATATAGTTGATAAAAAGTAGGAGACTTTAGATGGTCAGCTCTGCCTACACTTTAGAATGTTGGTGTAGTCCGTAGAGGGATTTTCCCACTATAGCAACATTAAACCAAGATTTGTGGAGGGTTATATTATCCCTCTCCAATTTTCATTTCAAGCATCGTCTCGAGAAAACGAAAAATTCTTGTTAACTTAAGGCAGAAGTTCTGTCCAAATATAGTAAACACCTTCGGGCATGATGGCTAAAGGTTCCACTATTCTAGGGCATATTCTTACTACTCATCTCCCTCCACCCAGGAGAAAAAAAGGAGATGGTCCCTTGGTACACTGAGATATATATTTCAAGCCAAAGAATTCCAAGGCAAGCCTGCCTACTCAGACAACCTACCCAGTTGCATTGATGGTTGGCGTAGAGGTTGATGCGATGGATTCAGAGCTAGAAGAATATGATCTGATGGATGATGATACGAAAATGGATGATGGAAGTGCAAAGATTGTTCCCACTCCTACGCCCAAATTGAAATCAACCATATCGGGTGGAACTTCCTGGCTCAACGATGGCAGTCCTGACAACACCAAAATAAGGAGTTTCATAAAAGAAAATGACATTGAACGCAATAGCCCCTTTGCAACTCGAAAGTAGGAATTATATAGGTCCAAATTAGTCTGTTCTAGGTGGAAGTCTTTCACTGTAAGGAAATTATATGTTGATGATCCCAAAGATATATTTCAAGCCAAAAAACTATTCAATTGTGGGACCTTTGTCTTGTTCTCTAGATATAAATTCAACATCTTAGGGAATGAGGACTAGACCTCGCATTGTTGCAAGGCATATTCCTACTAGTCATCTCCTTCCACCCATAATGGACTAATTTGGGCCTTTGGAATTGCACGTGCAACCTGTGTCCCTGAAGTTTTTTACTGTGGAGAGGTGGTTTCTTGGTGTGCCCTAAATTTCAATTAAGGGCTATTCCATTTGCCCTGCAACATTTTTTGTCTTCTTCCTCACGAGAAGCTTCTGAGAACTATCAATTTTACCACAGGATGATCCATTGAGGAGAAGACTACAAGGATTTCCAAAAAAACAAAGCATGGTAATAAGTTTTGTATGCATGTTGAAGAGCATCTCGATGGATCCTGCATGTTGTAGATCATATGCTTGTGTTTGTGGCAGATATTTACAATGTTTTGGCCCAAAGAAGTCAGTCCAATTTCTAAGGATAGATATACAGTGCTCAATGTTATTTTTTTTTAAATGGATTTACTATTAAAAGCATTTCCTTGGAGTCTTGTGTTGTGGCTACTTTTCTGTATTTAACACCTCTTCTCATTGGCATGGTTCAGTAGTCTTCTAGTTCTTTGATATTGTATTTTATTAGGTAATTTGTTCTAAAATGGAGCATTTAACAATTATATGACAATGTGTTGTTTCGATACATCGGGATTTTATGCAAACAAAAAATTAATTGCAGACAGTTTCAAACCATCGTTCAATTCTATTCGTAATGCAGATAGAACATAGCAATACCAAATCACAATGTTGCAACAAGCTCTTCATTCTTGGTTCTAGACATGCAATTATTAAGATTTAATGCTAACAACCCATAATGTAATATGTTTAATACTTAATTTAATATGTTACAGTCATGGAAGAATGTCTCAAGAACAAACTTACACCCACAAGTTGCAATAAAATCTAATCTTCAACAAAGCATTTATTGACAATTTCTAGAAAACGATGGTTTTGCAACAATGGGGCTTATTTCAAATGGATTCGTGCTTACAAAAATCCCCCCCCCCCCATTTTATTTTCCCACTCTTTTATCCCCTATAGTTTCTCTTTTTGGTTACTTAATTGTTCTTTCCGAAAATTCCTTGCTGCGTGGGTTGGCGGATTCACGCGTTTCGACCGAGCCCTTCCCCTTTGTATAAATTGCACTTTCCATTGTTTCATGACCTGCAAACATCACTCCGGCTTTTGCGATATGAATATTTACTTCTGGACTCCCACATTATCCCCTCTTCCATATTACACATTTTGCACCAAAATGTTCCAATATATACAATTTGACACACGGGGCCTTACAGCTCCTCGGGAGCCTGTCACCCTATTTTGAAGCTCCTGCGACCGCTTTCCACACTTGACAATTTCTTGACATCTCTTTGGTAGATCATCGAGTTCGCGGGTTTAGGAAATTTCAAATTTCTAGATGTTTTTTCCTGTGCACTCTACCTTCATATTTCTTTCCAAGTATATGCAATATGTATACAACTTATCCAACAACATACAGAAAGATCTTGCGAGGAAATGGAATATCTATTACAGATTTGAATATATTGGACCTTCTTTTCCCTCTTCTATACTTGACCAAATTGTCGCTTATTTTTCCCCTCTACTCTCTCTTTCTCGTTACTTAGTAATTTTTTTCGAAAATGCAACTCTGACCAACCAGTAGCCATTTGATGCCTAGGCTCTTTTCAGATCGTGAATTCCTAGAAAGGCATGATCTATATTGAACTTCCATTGTTCTGTGGCCTGCAAACAGCACCTGGACCTCCGCCATATACAAATTTGTTGTCGCACTCCCACATCATACCCTCTTCTGTGGTACACAGCCTGCACATGAAAATTTTGAGACCTGCAATTTGACCTTTGGGTCCTCACGTCTCTTGGGGAGCTATTGTCACCTCGTTTTGAAACCCCTGTGTCCGCTTTCCATATTTCGCCATTTCCCAGAATCTCTTTTTCGCCTCCAATTCCATACTTACCTAACTTTTTTCTCTTGTGGATTCCTGGACATGTGGACTGCACTTAAAGTGTTCCTTGACCTGCAAACAGTCCCCCCCGCTTCCAAGATATACAAATTGAATTTTGGACTCCTACATCAGCCCTCTTCCGTGTTACACAGTATGCACTAAAATTTCCGATCAATAAAATTTTACTGTCGGGCCCTCACATATCCTCCAGGACCCTTGTCAGCCTATTTTGATGCCCATCCACCCACTTTCCATGGCCATTTCTTGCAATATCTTTCACGGATCGTCAGGTTGGTGGGTTCGGACAATTTCCAATTCGTAGTCATTTTTTTTTGTGCCTTCCACCTCCGCACTTCTTTCCAAGTATATGCAATAAGTATATAACTTCTCCAAAAACATGCACAAAAGGTCTTGCCAGGAAATGGAATATCTATTATAGATGTGAATATATTATCCCTTCTTTTCCATCTTCTATACTTAACCAAAATCCCATTTCTCTTTTCCGTGTACTTTATCTTTCTCATCACTTAGTCATTTTTCTAAAAATATCTAGTTGCGTGGGTTGGCAGACTTGCGAGTTCAGGACTCCTACATTGACCCGTCTTCCATGTTACACGGTATGAAATCAAAAGTTCCTATCAATACAACTTGACCATTGGGTTGTCATGTCTCCTTGGGAACCCTTGCCAGCCTATCTTGGAGCCCGTCTTTCGAATTCCTACATCAACCCCTCTTCCGTGTTACACAATATGCACTAAAAATTTCCGATCAATATAATTTGACCATCGGGGCCTCATGTTTCCTCGCGAACCCTTGTCAGCCTATTTTGAAACCCGTGGGACCACTTTCCATGACCATTTCTTGCAATTTATTTTGTGGATCATAGACAATTTCATATTCCTAGTCATTGTTTTCTTTGCCCGCCACCTTCGCACTTCTTTCCAAGTATATGAAATAAGTATATAAATTCTCCAGAAACATACAGAAAAGATATTTCCATGAAATGGGATATCTATTATGGATGTGAATATATTATCCCTTCTTTTCCATCTTCTATAATTATCCAAATATCTGTTTTTCTTTTCCCTAAACTTTATCTTTCTCATCACTTATTCATTTTTCTGAAAATGTCTAGCTGTGCGGGTAGGCAGGCTTGCAGGTTCACGTTTTCACCCATGCTCTTATATCGCGACACCGACTGACCTCTTCCCCATTCCATACCCAACCACTTCTCTAACCATGGATTCCCGGTAGGCGAGATTTAGATTGGACTTCTATTGTTCCATGACCTGTGAATGGTACCCTGACTTCCATGATATAGAAATTTACAACTGGACTCAGATCATATCGTCTTCTGTATTAGAGTCTACCTATCATGCCCTCTTCTGTGGTACACATTTTGCACTGAAAACTTTCGAGGCATACAATTTGACCGTCGGGTCCTCATGTCTCCTGTGGAACTATTGTCACCCCATTTTGAAGACCGTTCGTCTACTTTCCATACTTTTCCATTTCTTCGAATTTCTTTCGTGGATCGTCGGGTTGGCGGGTTCAAGAAATATCCAATTCCTAATCATTATTTCCTGTGCCCGTGCCCTTTTCAATTATCATTTAGAAATTATATATAAGATCTTATTTCTAAGTACGCAATTAGAAAGTGTTAATGCTAAACCAGGATTTGAGGAGATCTCCCATTAATACACATAAAACCAAAATTTCCAGATGGTTATATTATCCCTTTCGAGTGTTAATTTCAAACATCATGGAATGTCATTTGTGTGTCGTTGGGTTGGTCCGTTCATGAAATGTTCAATCCTCGATTCTGAAAATGAGTTTGACCGACCATTTCCCTATTCCATATTAGCCACTGTCCCAGAATTCCACAAATATACAAACCGGCCACTGAACTTCCCCATCATGCTCTCTTTTGTTTTACATGTTTTGCAGTCAAGAATTATGATACATAAAATTTGACCGTCAGACACTTGCCTGTCCTCTTTTGTAGTACGCATTTTTCACTAAAAACTTCTGATACATACAATTTTACTGATGGGTACTCACGTCTCCTGTGGAACTATTGTCACCCCATTTTGAAGCCCATTCAACAACTTTCCATACTTGGTCATTTCTTCAAGTTTCTTTCATGGATCGTTGGGATGGCGGGTTCAAGAAATATCCAATTCCTAATCATTGTTTCCTGTTCTTGCACCCTTTTGAAATTACCAATTACTAATTATATATAAGATCTTATTTCTAAGTATGCAATTATCAAGCGTTAATGCTAAACCAGGATTTGAGGAAATCTCCCATTAATACGCATAAAACCAAAATTTCTGGAGTATCCCCCATAACCCTATTTTGAATCTCGTCTGACCACTTTTCAAACCTTTCCATTTGTTCCTTTCTCTCCCCCGTCTTCGTTACCTTTGCACTTGTCTATAATATATATATATATATATATATATATATATATATATACATATACATATACATATACATATACATATACATATATATATCTTGTTTCTAAATATGTAATTAGTGGCATTTAATTCTAACAGCTCATCGTGTAGGAATCATATAGATTGTCATTGATGGGAAAAAGGATCGAGGAGATATCTTATTAATATACATTAAACCAAGATTTGTTGAGGGTTATATTATCCCTTCCGATTTTTTATTTCAAAATCATTAAATGTTGTTCGCACGTTATCGGCTTGGCACATTCATGAAACATCGAATCCTTAATTTCTCTTCGTCATACCCGCCACCTTCGCACTTCTAAATATGAAATAAGTAATCTTTATTTCTAACAATTCATCATGAAGCACCCACATATATTGTCTTTAATCAGTGAAAGGCTCGAGGAGCTTTCCCATTCATAAGAATTTAACCAATATTTTGAGGAGAGTTATATTATCGTCTCCAACTGTTCATTTCAACCATCATTTGGAGCATACCAACGTTCTCATAAACCTATGGAATTAGCTTGACAATAGTTTTGTGGAGAGACAGTGAACATCTTTGGGTGCAAGGACCAGAACTTACAGTGGTCAAGGGCATATTCTTATTACTCATCCCCTGTTGCCTAGAACGAAGTAATTTGGACCTCTGGGATTGCTCGTGCAGGTTGTGTCCCTGAAGTTTTTTACTGTAAGGAGATGGTCTCTTGGTGCGCCGATAAATTTATTTCATACAGAAGAATTATTCCACTTCCCGACCGCTCTTCTATTTCTTTGTCACCTCAGGTATTCCACCAGATGTTAAGACTGTCAGAGCCAACATTGACATTCAAAGGAGAAGATTTGAAGCAGTTGCTAACAAAGCATAATAATGAATTGGACCTCTTGCTTGATTTCTTGGAAGACCCAGTGGTAGTTCCTGAAATTATCACAAGCTTGCAGGTTAGTTCATTTAGAAATCCATTCCATGAAATTTCTTGGTTGTTTACAAGAATAATGGGATAGGAGTCCACAACAACTATTAGCTGACTAGCTCTTTATATTTTTTATTTCACAATCAAGGAACAATCCATTTTTGATTTGGGCAAGCTAATTTCCCTTGAAATCTGTTCCCAATTGTCAAGCTTGTAAAAGGAGAATAAATTGTATATGTCATCCTACTTATTTTTTGTGATAGCACATTGCTGGCAGTTTCCAGAACTATCTCTGTCCAAGAAGGTCAACTGGGAATTCGACCTAGTAACATTCTGGTACTAGGCCTTGTGGAAGCACAAGGCCTCCCACTTTTTTTATGAGGTTTTTAATGGCTTCGTGTCTGTTTTCAAAGTTTTTTTGTTAGGAGAAGATGCTCCCCGCATATCTGAATAGGAAACCAATTTTTTGGATAGGAAGGGGACACTTGAACATTTGGATAATTACATCGTGATAAGGATTTTTGGCTCTAGGGAAAAACCTGCTCTCCTTACATGTCACATTGTGGACATAATGTTTGTTACAAAAGTAGCAAGGCAATACAGCTACTAGTTGCATCTATTTCAAGAGAAGAGAAACAAATAGTTCATTCCTCTGCCTTGGAAAGTCGGGGACTTTGTTTTGAGGAACGTCAACAAAATTGACAAATTCGCAGCCCATTCTAACAACTTGAACCTAAGATATACTGAAATCCTAAGAGGGTTCGACCCCAATAAAAATTTTCTACAACATTTACAAACACTTGGCTTCGACAATTTTTTTTCAAAAAACACCTGACCAAAAACAAAGACACTAGTGTCAACGCTCCTGCTTCTGATGTCGACGACCTAGACACACTGTAAAGCACCACTAAATTGTACAGGCAACAAGGAAAAGGCCCTGGTGAGAAGAGTGTTCAATTGACAAATAACACTCCCAAAAGTACGACATCCCGGAGCATCGCTCCAATGGACCACCACAACAACAAACCAACTCATATTTCTTCAAATGGAGGAGGTGATAATGACCCTCCTCACTCTAAAATTGACAATTCTCATAAGCTTCCAGTAGACAAGAAGAGAAAAAATATTCTGGGATAGGAGGAAGAGCCTGAAATTCAGAGTGAGAACATGGAACTTGAGCCTGATATAGATAGTGTATTTGGCTACCTTGATCATCCCCGGGACACGATCCAGCATAGTCTTCCAATGGACATATCTGATACCAAATTTTTTTATGAAGATGAATCCTTCGTGTTCCAGAGCGTTGTTTTTGACATCCAATCCAAAAAATTGATTATTGAAAAAAAATGTAAAAATTAAGAAAGGAAAATCTCGTTCATAGGTTAACTTTGCGAACATGCGGTCATCCCAAATCTGTCAACTTCACATAGCGACCACATATGCACTTCATGATTCCATTGGAGGCATCGAGGCCGAGAATGCCATACTAAAGGAACAAGTCAAGGAATTGGAAGAGGCTTTGATTCCTATGATATTTCTTGCCAATCCTTTCAGAATAGCCATGCCTGCCACCCCTGCAGCCAAGTTAAAAGGATCCTCTAGCCTCCTTACATTGTGTAGAGGATATGTGGAGAACAATATCAAGAAAAGAATGGAACTGGTTACTAAGGCATGGGAAACATCACAAACCATGACTTCCCTTATAACGAGGGAACATAATTTTCTCGAACATTTGCAAGAGGAGTTAAGAGATGAAGAAAATTTCTATTTAAACATGGTCCTTCCTTTTGGCACCACTGTCAACAACATGACAGAAACAAGAAGAAAACAACAAGATATCCCATCCAAAAAACACATCGATCAATTAAATGCATGCTGGAAAGAAAAAGTGAAGAATCTACATCTCATTGTTTAGTCATGTGAACAATACATATCAAAGAAAGAAACATTATTCACAAAGATGTCCAGAATAAACTTAGCCGGAAGGACCAACAACTTCCAAGACCCCAACTTAATAGTCAACTCCTTGCCCTTAACTAGGAAAGACTTCGATAAATAGGTTGAAATTTTTAAGGAGTTGTCTTTGGAAAAGTTTTACAGCATCCTTGAATATGGTCAAGATGACGTCGACGACTGGCTAGTCTACTATTCAGTATAGAATGAGAAAATTGATCAGGCTCTGTGTAATCTTTCTATCGACTTCGGGGAATTAGAAAAGGAACTTTTCAACATAAAAATCTGAAATGAGATCAACGTCACCCCAATGATAAGCTACATTGAATAATGGATCGAATGGGAATTGAATAATGTCACCGATGAATCAACAAGAAAATAGCAAAAGGGGTCATATGTACCATCACTGTAAGTCTACTGATCGTATCCTACTTTGTTTATCAACCCAGTTATTCCACTTTTTTAATTAGAAATGTCTAGCCAAAGACTGATACCTTTCAGTTTATCATTTTCAGTTATTACACTCTACCGTCACCCACTTCTTCTTTCTATAGTTTTGTTTCTTGTACATATTTCTCTTATGGTCTGCGGGAGCCCCAATCCTAGTCTATATGAGAAACACATTGAAATTTCTAGGAATATGTAACATACTTTTATTTTTTGATATATTTCAAATAACATTGTATTTTATCTCCTTTTGTATTTATGTCCTCATACATTTTTATCTTCCACCAGTCTATATGACAAATGAATTTAAATTTCCATGAACATGTAACATTTTTAATATATTTCAAATTAAACTATTTATTTTTATCTCCTTTTATATTTATGTCATAAATTTTTATCTTCCACTATGCATAAATTGTATTTTGTTAATATACATACAAAATAGACATAATTTTTCAACATAGTAAAATATATTATATACCTTCAAAAAATAAATGGGGCTCTGGAGGCCATGTGTCATTTACTACATGGATACCACCTGTGCTTCATGCTGCTTGCCACATCTGGGATGCAATTTCCATCTTCCTCCACTAATTTTTTCTATTCCAATTCAACCCGACAGGGACTATGCTGCCACACAACCTTGTTTAATTATGTTTCTTTGGAAAAGTAATTTCACTTGTGAAAGTTTCCCTTGAATCACAAAAGTGTTGTTGTAGAGATTTAACGATAAATGATGGTGAATATCACCACCTTTATCAATGATTTATCTCAGATACTAGAACTCTCATGCAGAGTTAAGCTTTAGTCCCAACCTTAACTTCATCGAGAGATCAACGGTAGTTTCTTGATGACATTTAATAAATGGGCACCACTTGGCTATAATGTTGCCACTTACCCTTGTGCACTGCACAACACTCCAAACATGACTAACTCTCACCCTATATTAGGATTTACACTAGTACATTGTCATCCTGCATGGATTTACTTGTTGACCTTAATGGAAGCAATCTTCTTCTACTACGTCCCAATCAACTAGCTATGATCTGTCAACTATTTTGGCATAATCGATATCACATATTTACTTGAATTTTGCCACGTGTTT
The DNA here is from genome assembly GCA_010110895.2 of Picea sitchensis. NCBI lineage: Eukaryota > Viridiplantae > Streptophyta > Pinopsida > Pinales > Pinaceae > Picea > Picea sitchensis. Next base: position 61,268 of record SNQJ01S0019506.1, on the reverse strand, counting down.
GAAACATTTGTAAATACTAACACTTGGGAATATTTGAGTATAAAATCCGATGTCAACACTCTGGTGTCGTGTGATCTTAGCATTGCGTGAGATTTCATCAGAAGTTGTCATGGTTTAAAAACTAATCAATGTTAAAACCATTGAATTTAGAACCGCTTCTTCAATTATGTGAACTTATCATAATACTGATATTCATTATGACCTTAATATACATAAGATTATTATACCAGTAATGCTTCTGATTTATCTCCGTTAACTCATTTGATATGATATCTTGAGTTAGGTTTTGGTCATAGTTTTCTTTCAGTATATTGATTAGTATCCATCCTCTCCTGAGCACTTTTACAATGAAACCATTAATTAGAAGGTCATTACTACCTCCTCTCAATCAAATGCAATTGATTCACTTGATTCGGTTCTCATTCAGATTCATGGGATAATGATTTGTATGCTTTTTTTTTTAATAAAAGACCTTAAATTTTTTTAAACAACAAATGGATTAATCAAGTTCTTAGGATAATATTCTAAATTTTGGAATATTGATTCATAACTATAACAAAGAGTAATGCTATGATTATTGGATTATAGTTTTATTTATTCTAACAATTAGTAAGAATTACACTTGACCCTTAATACTATTAATGAGATAAGGATGTGAGGATTAGTGAATCTGTGTTAGGAATTATAAAAATTATTCACCTCATGTATTAGACACTTAGAAATAATGCGCAAGAGGCGCAAAACTAGTTGAGTAAGACACTTAGATTAATTTACTACACTTGATTACTCTAAAGTAAAACATTATATTTATGGCTAAAAATCCTTAATTTCATGATCAAATAGAAATTGTATTTACGTAGGAGTCACACGATTCTTATATCATATTATAGTTGATCTTAATTGCACCCATTTATAAAATTTAACTTAGATACCTAACCGATTATTCCTTGGGTCTTCTTGTATTTTCCTCGAAATGTTTTCACTTATGTGCATCTAGACACACTACAACAAATCCTTGTGATTAGCTCCCTTTTTAGCTCTCTTTTTAGCTCCCTTTTTTTCTTCCACTGGCTGTTTTAATGTATTTTTATCCATTTTTTTTCTAAAGTCGATGCTATTTATCGGGAGGGCGTTATTTATGGAGATATTTGTGCCAAGCAATAAAATTGGGTGCTAAACTAGGTGCAGTTAGCGCCTAATTTATCTCCCTATTTATCTCCCAGTTTAGCTTCCACTTTAGCTCCCAGTTTAGCTCCCAGTTTTGCTTCTAGTTTTTCTCCCAATTTAGCTTCCAGTTTAGCTTCCGGTTTAGCTCCTAGTTTAGCTTCCAAATTAGCTTCCTTTTTAGCTTCTATTTTGGCTTCCAATTTAACTCCCAATGTGCCTAAATAGTAATTTTGTTGAGATTTTTGGGGTTAAGTGGACGGGGGCTTTGGGGATTAGGTTATTTAGGGATTTTAGGTCTAGGGATTAAGGGTTAAGGGATTAGGGGTTATCGTTTAAGGGATTAAGGGTTAAGGGATTAGGGGTTACCATTTAAGGGATTAAGGGTTAAGGGATCAAGGGTTACAGTTTAAGGGATTAAGGGTCAATGGATAATGGATTTGGGGCTTAGGGGTTAGGTAGTTTAATGATTCATTGATTAGGGATTATATATGGTCAAGGGATTAATGACATCCATTGAACCTACACATAATCATTGAGATCGTCCATGTCTCGTTTTCATCATCCGTCATTTCCATATGTAGAATCTTTGTGAAACTGATCTCTTGAAATGCCATGGAACTTCCAATACACCCATCACAAATATTGTCTTCCACCGACCCCTCGCAATAAGTAGTGAATGGGGCCAACATTGAAATTTCTTCAGTTTGTGCATGTATGCATCGAAATTTGACATGGTTAGACTAGACACATGCGTTGATGGTATGGGAGGGTTTCAAGACTCAAGGATTTCTGATGTCGCCACATAATCTTTGAGATCATCCATGCTTTCATCAACGTTCCTAATGAACGTCTCATTGTCATCATTTGTCATTGCCATCTGTAGAATCTTTGTTGGAACTTTCTTGAAATGTCATGGAACTTCCAATTCACCCACCAAAAATGTCATGCACCGACCCCGCATAGTGATTAGTGAATGGGGCCAACGTTGAAATTTCTTCAATATGTAACTGTATGGTCGCAATTTGACATGGTTAGACTAGACACATGCCTTGATGGTATGGGAGGGTTTCAAGACTCATGGATGTATGATGTCCCCACATAATATTTGAGATCATCCACATTTGCATCAACATTCAACGTGCACATTTCATTGTCATCATTCGTCATTCCCTTCTATAGAATCGTTGTCAGAACTATCTTGACTTTGACATGGAATTTCTTCCACCGAACCTACATAGTGAGAAGTGAATGGGGCCAACGTTGAAATTTTTTCAATATGTTCCCGTATGCATTGAAATTTGACATGGTTAGCCTAGATAGTTGCCTTGATGGTATGGGAGGGTTTCAAGACTTATGTATGCTTGATGTCCCCACATAATATTTTAGATTTTCCATGTCTGCATCAATGTTCAATATAATGGATGTCTCATTGTCATCATTCGTTATTTCCATCTATAGAATATTTTTTGGAACTCTCTTGAAATTTCATGGCACTTCCAATACACCCATCACCAATGTCATTTTGCATCGACCTCGCACAGTGAGCAGTGAATGGGACCAATGTTGAAATTTATTCAAACTGTGCATGTATGCATCGAAATTCAACATGGTTAGACTAGAAACATGCCTTGATAGTATGGGAGGGTTTCAAGACTCAAGGATGTCTGATGTCCCCACATAATATTTGAGATCATCGATGTTTGCATCAACTTTCATAATGGATGTCCCATTGTCATCATTCATCATTTCCATATGTAGAATATTTGTTGGAACTCTCTTGAAATGTCATTGAACTTATAATTCATCCACCACAAATGTCATGCACCGACCCCACATAGTTATCAGTGAATGGGGCCAATGTTGAAATTTCTTCAATATGTTCCTCTATGTGGCAAAATTTGACATGGTTAGACTAGACACATGCCTTGATAGTATGGGAGGGTTTCAAGACTCAAGGATGTATGATGTACCCACATAATCTTTGAGATCATCCATGTTTGCATCAACGTTCATAATGGATGTCTCATTGTCATCATTTGTTGTTTCCATCTGTATAATATTTGTTGGAACTCTCTTGTAATTTCATGGAACTTCCAATTCACCCACCACAAATGTCATGCACTGACCCCACACAGTGAGTAGTGAATGGGGAAAACGTTGAAATTTATTCAATATATGGTTGTATGCGTCGAAATTTGACATGGTTAGACTAGACACCTGCCTTGATGGTATGGGAGGGTTTCAAGACTCCAGGATGTATATTGATGTCCCCGCCTAATATTTGAGGTCATCCACATTTTCATCAACATTAATCATGCATGTTTCATTGTCATCATTCGTCATTCCCTTCTATGGAATCATTGTCAGAATTATCTTGAAATTTGACATGGAAATTGCAATACACCCATCACAAATTTCTTCCACTGAACCCACACAGTGAGCAGTAAGTGGGGCCAACATTGAAATTTTTTCAATCTGTGTCCATATGCATCAAAATTAGACATGTTAATATTAGACACATGCCTTGACAGTATGGGAGGGTTTCAAGACTTAAGTATGTTTGATGTCTCCTCATAATATTTGAGATCATCCATGTTTGCATCAACGTTCAATATAATGGATGTCGCATTGTCATCATTTGTCATTTGCATCTATAGAATCTTTATCGGAACTCTCTTGAAATGTCATGGCACTTCCAATGCACCCATCACAAATGTCATCTTGCATTGACCTCACACATTGATAAGTGAATGGTGCCAATGTTGAAATTTCTTCAAATTGTACCTGTATGTGTTGAAATTCGACATGGTTAGACTAGACACATGCATTGACGGTATGAGAGGGTTTCAAGACTCAAAGAGGGTTTAAAAATTCCACATATGCATCAACATTCATCATAAACGTCTCATTTTCAATGTTCGTCATTCCCTTCTATAGAATCATTGTCAAAACTATCTTGAAATTTGACATGGAATTCCAATACACCCATCACAAATGTCATGCATCGACCCCCCATAGTGAGTAGTGAATGGGTCCAACGTTGAAATTTCTTCAATATGTTCATGTCTGCATTGAAATTTGACATGCTTAGATTAAACACATGCCTTGACGATATGGGAAGGTTTCAAGACTTAAGGATGTTTATTGATGTCCCCACATAATCTTTGAGATCATCCACATTTGAATCAACGTTCATAATGCATGTCTCATTTTCATCATTCATCATTGCATTATATAGAATCGTTGTCGGAACTATCTTGAAATTTGACATGGAACTTCCAATATTACACCCATCACAAATGCCATGCACCGACCCCACATAGTTAGTAGTGAATGGGGTCAACATTGAAATTTATTCAATCTGTCCCTATATGTGTTGAAATTTGACATGGCTAGATTAGACACATGCCTTGACGGTATGGGAGGGTTTCAATACTCAAGTATGTCTTATTTCCCCACATAATGTTCTAGATTGTCCATGTTTTCATTAACGTTCATTGTCATCATTCGACAATCCCTTCTATAGAATATTTTTCATAAATCTCTTTAAATGTCTTGGAACTTCAAACATGCCCATCACCAATGTCATCCACCAACCTTGCATAATGAACAGTGAATGGGGCCAATGTTGAATTTTCTTCAAAATGTGACTGTATGCGTTGTAATTTTACATGTTTACACTAGGCACATGCCTTGATGGTATGGGAGATTTTTAAGACTTATGGACATATTTCTCTTCATCATTTACATCATCATCATATTCATCATGACTCGATTTCTCCATCCATGCCAACAAAGATCAAACCTGACATACCCATATTTACAACGAAACCTAATGATTAATAAACCATGATTGTATTAATTTGAGACATCCCAAAATAATTTTATAAGCTCCAACATGCAAGTGGTTTAATTGTTAATGGGTTAGGGATTATATCAGGTGAAGGGATTAATGACATCAATCGACCCTACACGGTTACTAGTGAATGAGGCCAATATTGAAATTTCTCTAAGATGTGCCTGTATATGTCGAATTTTGACATGGTTATACTAGGCACATGTAGCTTGATCGTATGGGAGGGTTTCAAGACTCAAGAATTTCTGATTTCCCCACATAATATTCAATATCGTCCATGTTTCAAGGGGTTAGGGGTTATATGGTATAAAGGTTTAGGTATTAGGTTTAGGCTTAGTGAAATATTTCAATTTGTTTTAAAATATAAATTAATGAATAAACTTTGGATACATTAATTAGCCTAATTGTCTGGATTTACATTGATTTACATATATGATATATTTAATTATATTTTTTAACAATTGCCAATAAATTACCACTAACCATGCTAACTCGTATATAAGTAATACTAATTTTTTTTGCCAACAATTCATAGAAAAGATTGAACACTTTTTTTTTTGTAAATAAAAGTATTACTATATTAGAAGCTTCCAAAAAACCAGTTTAACATTGCCAAGTCATACGGGCCGTAGTTACTAGACTGCCCCATCTCGGAGGAAACCAGTCCAGCCGGCCCGTTAAAGTTGGGCTATTAAGACATAAGAAAAATAAAGAGAGCATAACTTGTCTTTTGCATACCTATTGGACCTAGACATTTAGACACCTGGAAACTAAGCAAAGTAAGCCTAGACACCTGGCTTGTAGGTGGGCCAAGTGGCTNGGGCTATTAAGACATAAGAAAAATAAAGAGAGCATAACTTGTCTTTTGCATACCTATTGGACCTAGACATTTAGACACCTGGAAACTAAGCAAAGTAAGCCTAGACACCTGGCTTGTAGGTGGGCCAAGTGGCTGGAGGATCCACGGGTCCAGGCTCATAGTACCCAGGCTCGTCTTGCTCCTGATTGCACTCAGCTACAGTGGAACTGTCCTCATGCATCTCCTCCTCCTTGCGCTTGCCTGGTGTGCTCGTCTCAGGATGCGGAACGCCATCTCCCTCGACTCCGGGGTCTTCATCTTCGGCTTCTGCATCAAAATTTGGGAACAAGGCATCACGCAAGGATGCCAGAATTTGGAGACAGTCGGCCACCTTAATATTCGTGACCTCCACCCGAAAGTGCAAGTCTGCAACCTCCTGCCGCAGCTCAAATACCAGGGTGTACAGAGTGGCTAAGTTGTCCCTGAGTTGTGCTTTGTCAAAGGGAGTTGGGCTACCTGTTGCTGGTGGAATGGATTGTCTCTAAGAGGCTTGGTCGTAGCCCAAGTTGCTGGCGGGAGGTTGGGAAGGTCCGGGGTCGGGGAGAAGCCGATGCAAAGTAATTGAAGTATTTGGGATGATGGCCATGGAGCCATAATGCGGAGGCTGCAAATTTATAGGGGATGAAACTGTTTGAAGACTGGGTTGAGAATCATCGGAGGAAGTGTCTGGCGGAGAGAGCGAAGGTCGTCGAGGCTTCCACGATGCTCCTCGCCGTGGTTTGCCTCGTGGCCTCGGCATGGAGCAGTCGATAAGAAGTGCAGAGAGAGCGAAGGTCGAAGAGTACCGGGGGGAGAGGGGCTCGTGCTCGCACCAGAGGAGACAAGTAGGGTGACTGTCTAGCTTCGGCGGAATGAGCCCGAATAACATAACCATCGCCATTATAGCCCAACGCATTTGAACTTGCAGCAAAAGGACTCCTGCGTAAATGCACTTCATATCAATATTTAAGCGATTAAATACCCGGTGGGGTGACTGGCCGTTGCACATGCCTGGCATGCGTGTCCATACCACGGCGCCTAGTACCCTCAACCGCCATCTGCCACGATATCCCTTGTGACACCCCATCCGGGGAAAAATATTGAACACTTTAAGGATATTGCCAAAAGTAATTTTTATCATCAAAAATCATACTGAAGAATTTCATGAAAGTTTGGGCCATAAGAATCAACATCATTTTAAAAACTGGATTACAAATAATTTTGAAAATTTAGAAGTCTTGGTCATTAACATTATTGTCTGCAGCAATGTCATCCAGTTTATCATTGTCAATGTTCATATGTTCTTTCAAGTATTTAATATTATCATCATCCTCTTCTTGATCTACATCATCTTCATTATCATTGAAATTTGATTGTAGACCATCTATATTGTTACCAGATGTATAATGTGTATCATCATTTTCTATACCATCCATATTGTTGTATTCCATAAAATCATCTAACTCTGGATTGTTGTCTTCCTGTGCCTAAACATAACCATCTTCAACATCATCATGGATGTTAATTTCTTCGATGTTCTCTAATCCATCTCTCTCATTTTGTTGGACATCATTTTTGTGCTCAATAACCACTAATGCATCGTCAAATACATGCCTTAATCTTGGATCATAATGTATGACTAATATCCATTTCGGGTCCAAAATATATTCATAGAAAAATACCTACACATGAACGACATACATAGATTAGAAATATCTTATAACACTTTTATTTATTAATAAACACCTATATTATCGCAAAAACCTATGAATCAATAGATTAATGATCACTATTGCTTCTTATTTGAGTTAAAGAAATATCTGCTCACAATGAATTGGTAGAACATAAGGCTCCTTATCCTTCGGTAGGAACCTCGGGGAATATATAGAAAACAATCCACTATGGGTATCATTTCTTCGTGTCCTCTCAAATGCTTCATACCATATACATTAAAAAATAAAACATTTAAAAGAGCGGTAATCCAACTCAATAATTTCTTGGATTTTTCCAACATATTGTAGTTTCCCTTCAATAATATTCTTATCTTTTGAGCTTGCTCGACTGGATTGCTTGAAATCAACCATGATGCCACAATCAAAGGACCGTCTCTTTACATCTACACTTTCTACACGATAATGTCGTCCATATGCCCACATTGCAGGATATTTGCTCGCCTATGAAAGACCATTTATTTCAGTGAAAACAAATATAATGATGAATATTAAAATAGTTAATAGTGTCAAAACTATAAGGAAACAACATTTTGTAAAATTCCAACAGTACCTTTCTTTCACATCCTCTACACATGTTGATTTCATCTTCTGTTATGTTTGAATCTATACATGTGTCTTCTATTTGATTTTGAATTTGTTCAGTAACCCATTCTAGAGTGAAATCTTTGCCCCATTCCCCAAGCAGATCACTCGGAAGTGGAGTGTTCCTTGGGTTGGATCTCTTAAACTATCTCCTTGCTCTAACACTTCTTCTCTCTTTTTATCATACAAATCAATCCATTTTTTCATAAATCCCATGTGGTACATCATGAACTTGTTGAGTATTGGACTTTCATCTACACCTATTACATGTCAACATGTTTATTTCAAGCTCCAAATGTTATTCAGTTAATTTCACAAATAAATTACAAATAAAATGAATGATTGCAAGGAAAACAACCACATTAATGATCATGAATTTACTTACTAATTTCTACTTGAACACCATTAGATTGTGGTTTTTCTCCATCAATAATATCTGATGCTTGTTCTTCATCCCATAAGCGTGGCCCATCTTCAAAATCCTTACCAAGGAATTCACATATGAATAAAAATGATTCATTCATTACATACCCTTCAGCCATACAACCCTCTGGATGTGCCTTTTGTCAGACATATCTTTTTAGAGTTTCCATATACCTCTCAAAGAAAAACATCCACCTCGTTGATACGACACCCACCAATTCAATGCCGTCTATTACGTGTATAAGTAAATGGACTTGTAGGTCCATGAAACTTGTAGGGAGGTCCTTCTCAAATACACATACAATTTCTGCAATTTCCTTCTTCCATTTTGGTACTTCACATTCATGGATCTCCTTGGAGGTTACCCACCTATTATAAGAATAGTAAATTAGTATGAACCTCTAGTGAAAAATTAAAATGGAATATAATATCTCTATGTCTCTCACACATGAACATTTCATACCACATACCTTGTAAATGTTGACAATCGACTTATGGAATTCCTTAAGTCAACGGTAAGACATGAATCCCCCCTAGTTGCCAATGGCATGATATGCTATCAAAGACATTCATAATAGGTCATTAGTAATTTTTCACAAAACAAAATATCAAAATATATTTATTACTAAATCAATGTTACCAGTAAAACTTAAATGATGATATATAATACCTTCATATAATTATGAAAACCATGTGTTTTAAATCATGTGATATGTCCATCAACTATAAAAGATTTATCCAATGATGACCCATAGCCAGTAGGTGTCCTTATTGAACGGATTACATTTTTTAGTTGGTCTAGCTCTCTTTTTTTCAAAATCCATGGAGCTTCTTCATATGCTTCATTTTCCCTATTTGGCCACAAATGTCTTCTATCAGATTCGGTGCACGAAAGAGAAATATCTCTCCTTGAAGATGTTGGGCACTTTAATTGTCTAAATGAATAGAGAGTTAAGGTGTTCAATATAAATTGTCAACCCAGGGAAGTGTGTTATTTCAAAATAATTGTGCACAGTCTATGCTAGATTATGGAAGCAACACTAATCTAATTGTAGTAGGGAAAAAGAAACATAAATTATTACTAACACAATTATGCTGACACAGCTGGAGTTCTACAGAATTGAAATCAGAATTTTAAATCTAAACTAATGAATGTATAAGAATTCTGGATTGCCTACTCTAATCTAACTTTCTATTTTACTTTTGCAGGAAGACATTCTCTACTAATTGTAGAAGGAAATCTACTTATTGCAAGCAAGTAATCCACACTTTTATTTTCTTTTACTTGAAAACAAGATTTTAATCTAATGCAGAAAAAGGGAAAGCAGTTCTCCAATAGTGTTCAACAATTGACTTTTAATTCGCATGAGACAAATCTATGTGCATCTAACAGGAAAGAACTAGATTGTAACAACAACTGTATTCTAGAATTGTTTAACAGATAAACCATTCACATTAAAACAACTATTATGGAATTCAAAACAGAGGGGAATCTATGAGGAAGGTGGGCCCTTTCCTTCTCATTGAATCCTCTCAAAGAAATAGGCTAAAGTCTGCTAAAGAAATTCAATCCACTCTTCTATTGATTTGCCAAAATATTGTGTACAATAAACTTTACTTCACTTCACTTTCCCACAGTCAGAATCTTTCCTTCTGATTACAAAATCTCTGCTATTTAAAGTCAGAGTCATTCAATTAAAAACAAAATTAGAACAACCTTGAGAATCCCCGATTCTCCAGTTGTTCGTATGATCTCATTAATACAAGATCTAGAACTAATCTTGTAAGTTGAAACATGTAACAGTAGGTGTAGCATCTTTCAAGATCGGTGGCATTTGTTGCAACAGTCGTATAACAACAGAATCAATGGCATTTGTTGCAGCAGTCATGTAATAGCAGAATCAGTGGCATCTATTGCAACAGTCGTGTAACAGCTTCCAGGATTGGCGCATAACTGTAACAACTTCCAATATTGGCACATAGCTATAACAACTGGTGTAACAACATCGACCATTCTTTAAGAATTGGTTGTTCTATTCATTTCGATCATTAGTTGAATCATTTTAGAGGTAAAACATGTGAACGTTGCCAATAAAAAATGCTAAGTAAATGAAAATATAAAAGCAAGATAAATGATTCATACCTTGGGAAAAAAAGGTCTTAGCACGCATTATAGTAGGCATTTAGATTAGAGATGATAAGTTTGAATAGGCAAAAGATGTGATGAAAAAGGGAAATTTATGGGTCCTAACATGCCCCCGGACTGAAGACATTTCATGTCCTCATGTAAAACACATTCAAACCTTACTTTGTAGCTAAATTAGGGAACTGGTTCCTCCAATGCAAAATTGCTAAGAGAAATTAATAAGTGCCTGTATGGTAAAATGTTGTGCTAAAAAGAAAATATGTGGTGTCAACAATCTATTTGCGTTGCTTTGTCTTGAAGAAAAGAATCAGTTTGAGTTGTTTGACTAACAACTCATGAGGGAAACAGAGGTTCTTGTTTGAAAACTGTTGGTAAACCAACAACTGCCTTATGACATTGAGCTCTTCTCGGTTGTGTTGTTTTATGTCTAGAAGTAAGTGCATGTTCAGTCTTGACTGGGAGAGTTGTTGGACCTCCAAAAACTGACACTTTTACTATCTTATAACCTGCCTCAAAGTATATGTTTCCACACTCAAAGCACATGAGTTCTTTATTTCTGTCCATAACAAATTTTGTCAGTGCTAGGATGTCCAGAGTAATCCCTTCTGGATTCTTCTGTCGAGCAGTCTCCAATTCTTGTTTCAGGGTATTTAACTCTTCTTTGAGGCTTTCATTCTCTGTTATGAGCGCAGTTATTTTGAAGTTTTTTGTATGCCTTATATTTTTCTCAATTTGAGCAAACAGTTGGGCAAGTGGTACATCCTCAACACTATTTGTAACTGGTTCTTGTGGAGCAGTTATACTGTCAATAGTTGTTTCTAGTGGAACAATTGTTTCTTGTGTAACAACTGGGTCTGTCATGACTTCTTACTGTGGAACAGTCTCATCTTGGATAGTTGGTTCTTGGGTAACAACTTCATCCTTCCTGACTTGTCCTTGTATACCCGCCCCATTGTTTGCAGGTGTCTCTACTAGCACTGTTAGTTCACTACAAGAGACTAGTTCTTGTGTGACAGTCTCTTCATCAATCATAGAGGATAATGGATGAAAAATAGGAATAGCATGTTACATAGCTTTCCATCCAATTGTTGCTTCTGCAAAGTTGGTAGACCTAGTTTTTCTCCTAGGTAAAATAGAAACGAAAGCATAGGATTTCTTCTTCGTTGATGGAGGAGGAACATGTTGTTCTTCCTCAACCACACAAGTAGGAAATTCAGGTATACCTGAGTTTTCTATGATCTGGACATCGTTACTTGACGTATGATGTATAGAATTATCAGGCAGAGCCGATGATTCTGCTGCGATTGGAGTACATTCAGTCTGAATTGAGAGAATAGTTTCTTGCAGTTCTGGGCACAAAGTAAAACCTGGTATATGTATCTTTGTAGAGTTCTATGTCACAAAAGCAGAAGGGTTCTGAGTTTGTGCTGATATAATTGGGTCCAGGTATTTCCAACATTTTCCCTTGAATGGACGTTTTCTTTTCTGAGATACTCTACCAACAGTGATAGTAGGGCTTGGAACAGTTGTTACAGCAATAGGTGGCTCTGTCGGTGCAACAACAGAAGGGGTAGTCATAATTGATGCTACAGTGGACCGTTCTGACCTTGTGCACTTTCTAGGTGATGCAGATACAGGAACAAGGGTTCTTTGTTTAGAAGTAGGGGGTAATTTTTCAATAACATCTATTACGGCCAAGGGATGGGATGCATGGCTTGGTGTAATAGATGGTTGTTCCTCATTTTGAGCAATCACAACTACAGGCTGTGTCAATTCACCTCGATCAAGGCTTGTCTAGTCGGTGCTAGGATGGTCATGGGTTGTGTGTTTACTTCTCTGGGTCGTCTTACGGGCAGTGATAGTAGGGGTTTGGACTGTTGTTGCAGCCGAGGGAAGAGACTCAGGAAGAGGTCCTGGCATATTTGTAGGTATAAAAGGTGGTTGGTCTGCTACACTAGGTAATGGGTTATTGGAAATGCCCATACCTTTGCAAATTAATAGTCCAATGAATCTGTGATTAGAAAGGCAGTTCTTGGGGTTTTTGGATTTTTTTTCAAAATGAGCCATGTTATTTAATGAATGGAATAGATAATAAGGAATGTTTATGAATTTTTTATGTCGCAGATGTGATAATAAGATGAAATCAGAAAAATAAACAACTTGGTACCTTCCTTCACACGTAATGTACCTTTTGACAAACTCTGCAACTTTCCCCCAGGGCTCTGGTAAGGAATTGACATCCGCACCTTGGCCTTTTGTCCAAATTTTCTCATTGTCAACGAGGAAAGCCTTCTAAGCATACAGAAGATGTGTTTTTCTATTAAACCATCGGTATCCTTTTGTTGGCAACCGTGTGACAGCAGCAATTCTTTCTTCTGATACTGGAATCCTTACCCCATTCACCATTGAATATCCTTTGGTGAGATTTTGACTAAACTCCAATACCTCGTCCTCATTAAACCCCTGCAACTTCTTAAAATAGGATATCCATTCGGCCTGCAGAAATATTTGGTTGGCCTCTAGGTGAAACAATAAAGTGTCCAAATTTGCATGTTCATACCTCACAGCTGATCCTCCCATGATGTTGCTTGAGAGTCTAATAGGCACGTAAAAGGAGAGACTAGCACCTAAACCAGAAACGCATCCGGTTCGAATGTGGTTTGCATGTAGAATACAGTGTCTCAATGAAAAGAAGTGTGGTCGAAAAGGTGGTGAAGGTGAGTATAAAATACTATTTGGACGGATAGATTTGGATTCCCCTCCCCCCCCCCTCCAACTAATCGGATTGTCTCTAGGTGGATCAATTTAGCACAAGTGGTGAAAAAAAAATGGGAAAGCATGCTTTTATATATTCATTACTTTAACATGTAGGATTAGTCACGTACCTCATATCTTACCACACATAACTATCTGTCAGAGTGCTCGTGCTATCCAACCGCCATCTGAGTTGCATGGAATAGCTAACATGATGAAGGATAGTGTGAGAAATGATGATATGAAAACTGGAGTAGATATGGAGTCATTTCTGGAGATAATCAGTTGGAAGTCGTCGGATGTGAAGTCAAGTAATGATGAAACAACACTTTCGCTTAGAGAAGGAGGAAAAAGATAGCTGCAGTATGAATAAATTAGCGGTGTCATAACATGTAAAGAGTGTAGAGTTGGAGTAGCAGTATTTGGAAAAAATGCGAAAAAGAAAGAGTGAAGTGGCAAGAAAGAATAACAACGATCTGTGTATCAACAGGTACGCCAGCCAAAATGGTGGAGGTAGGTGTAACAACAAATGAGATGGTCGGAAAAGAAAATTGTGTAACTGTGTGAAAAGAGACCATTGTGTAATAGTAGGGAAATTGGCCAACTTATCGGAAATAGGTGTAACAGCAGAAAATCGACCAATTTGTTGGAAAAAGGTACAACAGCAGGAAATCAGCCAATTTGTTGGAAAATAGTGTAACAACATGGAAATTGGCCAATTTGTCAGAAAAAGGTGTAACAACATGGAAATTGACCAATTTGTTGGAAAAAGGTGTAACAATATGGAAATCGGCCAATTTGTCGGAAAAGGGTGTAACAAGATGGAAATCAGCCAATTTGTCGGAAAAGGGTGTAACAACAAGAAATCGGCCAATTCATCTGATAAGGGTGTAACAACAGGAAATTGACCAATTTGTCTGAAAAGGGTGTAACAGCAGGAAATTGACCAATTCATATGATAAGGGTGTAAAAACAAGAAATCGGTCAATTTGTCTGAAATGGGTGTAACAACATGGAAATCGACCAATTTGTCGGAAAAGGGGTGTAACAGTATGGAAATTGGCCAATTCATCTAATAAGGGTGTAACAGTAGGGAATCGACCAATTTGTTTGAAATGGGTGTAACAGCATGGAAATCGTCCGAACGTTGCATCACTTAGTTTTTAGGAAGTTTTTCAACTTCCATCAACTAATCGTTTGCCACCTTTTCTGTATTCATCCATGTTGTTCACCTGCACACACAAAAAATGCCTGATACCCTTCAAGGATGAATTTATTAGCATAGTAAACACAATCAAATAGAAATAGAGAAATTTAATTTTTTTTCGAGTTTATTTGTATACAAGGTCTGAGAAAAATAAGTCCTAAGGTTGAGAAAGGTAAGGAGCAAGCTCCATTCCTTTTAAGAATTGATAACCTGTATTAGTTGAACATCTAGATTTGAATTATTCCTTGGATAGTGAATGTTGATACAGGCACAGGCGATGACCATTTGCATGTAATTGTGTATCGGATCCATCAATAGTGATCAACCTGATTGTCCCATTGGGAAAAATAGTGTCTACCTCATAAGGTCCTAGCCATTGTGTACGCAACTTACCCTGAAATTATTTAAAGTGTGAATCATACAACAGAGCCTAATCGCCTTTCTGGAATAATTTCTTCTTGATGACTTGGTCATGCCATTTTGTTCTCTGTTATTGAATCACCAAGGTTTGATGAATAACGTCCAAACACTTTTTATCAAGCTCATTGAGCTGTTGCAGTCTGGCCTTCTGTGCCATAGTCAAGTGAAGGTTAACTGCTAATGCAATTCTTAAGGTTTTGATTTCGAATTCAATGGGAAAAACAGGGCTTTTTCCATATACCAGTTCGTAAGGAGAAAAACCAGTTGTGTTTCTCCAAGTAGTTCGGTAAGCCCATAGAGCTTCATGCAATCTGTCTGTCCAATCCTGACGATGTTCTCTCACTGTTTTAGTAAGAATGACTTCGATAACTTTGTTGGTACTTTCCACCTGACTATTGCCTTATGGATGGTATGGAGAAGTTATTGTATGTAAAACGTGATATTTACTAAGTAGGACTTCAAGTTTATGTGATGTGAAAGGGGGTCCTCCATCAGTTATTAATTCTCTGGGAAATCCAAACCTAACAAAGATATCTTCGAATAGAAATTCTAAGACATATTCTTCTGAGGCCCTAATGAGTGCTTTCACCTCGACCCACTTGGTCATGTAATCTGTACAGACCAATATATATACTTTTGTATAAGCAGGTGGGTTAATGGGCCCTGTAAAATCCATGGCCCATCTCTCAAAAGGTTCTAACACTACCTGAGGCTGGAGAGGCATCTCATCCCTACGATTTGGCTGACCCATTCATTGGCAACTGTCACAAGTTTGAACATATTTCTTGGCATCTTGAAATATGGTGGGCCAAAAATAGCCCATCCTTAAAATTTTATGTACGGTACTTTTATCAGAAAAATGACCCCCACAAGGGCCATCACGACAAGCCTTCAACAGATCATACACTTCATCCTCCTTTACACATCTCCTGATTTCCTGATCCAGGCCTGTGTAGAAAAGGTATCCTCCTATGCAACTATACTGAGCACTCTTCTGAATAATCTTCCTTCTTTCTCAAGGAGATAAATGGGGAGGTACCTTCCCTGCAACCAAATAATTAGCAATGTCTGCATACCAAGGTGAGTGCGCAGATACTGAAAACAAATGTTCATCTGGAAAGGAGTCATCAACAAGTAAATTATCATCATTTATATGTAATCTTGAGAGAAAATCAACAACCACATTTTCTTTTCCTGGTCTATCTACTATAGTGATGTCAAATTCTTATAGTAGTAACAACCATCTTGTTACTCAGGCATTAGTAATAGGTTTATTCATCATATATTTAATTGTTGTATGATCAATATGAATAAAAGTAGGATATCCAGTGACATAATGCCTAAATTTATTGATTGCAAAAAGTACTGCTAAGAATTCTCTTTCAGTAACTGTATAATTTAATTCAGCAGGAGCCATGTTCTTCCTGATATAGTAGATAACATAAGGCTCTTTGTCTTCCTGTTTCCCTAGTACTACACTGATTCCAGTATCGGAGGCATATGAAGAAATGTGAAACGAAAGAGCCCAATTGGGCCCTCTCAAAATGGGAGCCGTGAACAATTTATGTTTTAGATCTGTAAAAGACAATTCACAGTTGTCAGTGCAATGAAAGTCAACATATTTTGTTAATAGAAAAAACAAGGGGGAAGCCAGTTGGAATTTTTTTTAATGAATCTCCTGTAATAGCCAACATGCCCTAAAAAAAATTTGACCTCTTTCTGAGTTGACGAAGTTGGAATATCCAAAATTACCTAGATTTTGGCTGGGTCTACCTGGATTCCCGCATAAGAAATGAAGTGTCCCAGCACTACTCCCTCACTCATCATCATATGGCACTTTTCTATAATTAAAGAAAGATGAGATTGTATACATATTTTAAGAACTTTTTCCAGATTAGTCAAGGCTTCATCGAAATCAATGCCATAAGGTGTAAAGTCATCCATGAATATCTCCATACAGTCATTCACTAGATTAGAAAAAATACCAATTATAGCTCTCTAGAATGTGACTAGTGCATTACACAAGACAAATGGGAGAACCTTGTAAGAAAATGTACCCCAAGGGCTGGTAAAAGTGGTCTTATCTTGGTCCTGTGGAGCAATTTTTATCTGGTTATAGCCACTGAATCCATCTAAGAAAGAGAAAAACTTTTTCCCAGCTAGATTGTCTAGAACCTGATCAATAAATGGCAGAGGGAAATGATCCTTCTGCGTGGCTTTATTCAGGGCTTTATAGTCTACCCAGAATCTCCATTTTCCATTCTCTTTAGGAACAATAACCAATGGTGAGACCCACTCGCTGTCTGATATAGGGTAAATGAAATCAACATTGAGAAGTTTCTAGAGTTCCTCTTTAACAATTTCTTTAAGGTTTGGATTCATCCTCCTTTGGGGTTGGCAAATGGGTCAACATTCTTCTTTAATGTATATATGGTGGGTACATAGTTCAGAGGAAATTCCTTTCATATCCATGTAATCCCAGGAAAATGATTCTTTATGTTCAATCAGTAATTTCATCAATCGATGAGTTTCAACACTAGATAAATCGGATTGATGTTCAAGGTTTTTCTAGGTTCAATTTATACAACGATGCTCTTGGAAATGACTTTAGGAAACACTTAATCTATTTCATCATTTGTTGTTACAGTGTTTGCTGTTACAGCTAAATCATTTTGATTTTTAGTGGTTTCTGAGAACATTTCTGAACTTATGTCTTCCTAGATGATGGGGTCGAAGACTCTAATCAATCGGTGGTGTGTGTTCCATGTAACAGTAGAGAAGTCATAGATAAATAAGTTTATTAATTCATCCTCTGTATCGTCCTTGAAACTCAGGGATTTTCCTATGGTTAGCACAGGCATAACACTTTCATCCTCAGTGTCCATCCATAAATAATTTTCAGGTTCTGCACTAGGTGTAGCATGAGGATACAGGGTCAGGTTTTTTGTGTTATAAACATCAAAGATGGTCATGGAACCAGATCTACAACCAATGAAAGCATCATCTGTAGCTAACCATGGTATTCCAAGAATTGGAGGGTGGATCCCCAGATGGGTTTTGGGTTGCAACACGAAAAAATCAGCAGGATACTCCCATGAATCCACGGAAATGACTAAATCATCTATTAGTCCTTCTGGTATGATGGTAGAACGATCAACTAATTTGAGAACGGTAGGAGTAGGTCGGACTTGTGTTCTGAGTTGCAACAATTATGTAGTTTCTATTGGAATTATGTTAATTTCCGCCCCTAAGTCGATTAACACATGGGGGATAGATGTGTTTCCAATTTTGATAGTGACTATAGGGTTTCCTAGGTCGCCATATTTAGGAGGTGGGGATTTTCCTAACATCAGTTCAGACAAATCCCCCACCACATGCACTGTGAGGGAATCCCTAATTTTTCATCCAGGTCTTTTTATATAGAGATCTTTTATGGTCTTGACATAAATAGGGACATCTCTGATGGCTTGTAATAGTGGAATATTAATGTGCAAATTTTGCAATTCTCCTAAGATATTGAAAGATGGAAATTCCACAGGTTTGGTAATTATCCGCCTCTCAGGGAATGGTGGGTCTGATGACTCTATTATAGGTTGGACAATTTCTTCTGTATCAGCAGATGGTCTTTCCCCTGATTCCTTATTTGACTCTGAAGATGGATCATCTTCAATTATTGGCTCGAGTATTCTCCCTGATCTTAACTTGATTTCATCACAAGGCATCGAAGTAATAGACAAGGCTAGCACATTGTGTATATCTATGTTCTGAACGACCTTATTATTTGGGTTTGGGTTAGGTTGCACGAGCATCTGAGGTCATAAAGGAGGATTGTTCAATGGGGCATTTGGGGGTAACTGTAGTTGTTTTTGCTGGTACTGGGGTTGGAACTATTGTTGATAGGGGTTCGGTTGGTGATGGTTCTAATAACTGAGTTGTTGTTGAGGGCCTCTCCAATATAGGTTCCATTGTCCATGATGATTCTTCTCATGGGGCATAGGTAACCATGCATTGGGATCTTGATAAGGGGTTGACATATGATGTGGAGGGGGAGCATTCGTCTGGCCATATAGTGGCTGATTGTTCCAATAATTAAGTGTTGCAGGAAAGAATTGAGAGTTCATACCTTGACCTCTTGGTTTCCATTGTATCCTTTATGTAATTATATAGGCAACCTTTTCTTCCTCATTAGTTTCCTTCATTTATTCTTTTACTTCTAGTAGAGAGGGACATTGGTCAGTAGCATGATCTAATTCACAAATAAGACATACCTGGACACTGTTCAGCGGGCACTCCCTTGGTGGATGTTTCTTTCTGCATTTCAAACAGAAAATGCACAATGCTTGCTCTGATTTTGCTTGTTTCTGCTTGATCTGAAAGGTGTCAATTTGTGAAGCAAAAGAGTTAATCATCTCTGTTTTGAAATTTTCTAACAGATTACCTATTTCTTCTCTTGTTGCTCCTCCATTGGCTGATTTTTGTACCCTTGAAAAAGTGGTATCCTTGGTAGTTGACCTATTCTTTATAGATCCTCGAGAACATCTTTTACAGAGGTCTACAATGTCCTCATAAGATTCTTTAGATATATCTCCTTTGCCAAGCATATTCATTATATCTAAACAATCTTCTCTAACTCCTTTTAGAAAAATAGTTTTTAAAATGTCTTTACTTACATCCGGATGTCCAGACCTTTGTAGATTATACTTGAGTCATTCCACAAAATCTTCAAGGGTCTCATCATCCTTATGATACATTTTGAACAATTCCTCCCTTCGTTCTCTTGTTCGTCAATAGTCTTGGTACTTGTTTAGGAAAAGCTGCCTCATCTGTACCCATGTTGAAATGTTCTCTCCTCCTAAGCTCATAAACCATCTTAATGCATTACCCTTCAATGTAGCTGGAAATAGTTAAGTTTTTGTGCAGTGGTAGTGTAGACATAGCTTCTACACAAAATGTCAAATTCAAATAGAAAATCATCTGGATCCTCAGTAGACAATCCATGAAAATTCGGTAAAGATGAGAGAGGTATGTTTTTCATAGGAGCCATCCCTCATGTGGGAACATCAGAAATAGGAAAAACCAGGGTAGAGATAATATTTTCATTGTTTACCTGATCTTCGTTGTTTCATAGGTTCTCTTGGAGGAAATACTCTTCATTATCCCCTTGATTTTCCATATGTGATCTTTCTCTCCACTCAATATGAAAAGAGTCCCACTCTTCTTTAGTGACTATCTGACTATTGATCTGATAAACCACTTCTTCTGGATTTTCCCTGTTTCGAACTATACTTCCCTGATCTTCAATGTTCTCCAGTGTTTCTTGTTGATTTGTCGGTGACAAATATTCATCTTTGATTTCATCTTCAGCTCCAACCCTTGATGAAAATGATGTTTCAAGAAGGGGTAGTTCTGATGACTGAAGATTACGTCTTCTTGGAGGATTTGCAGGGTGAAAAATAGATCCTAAAGAAGAATTGGCTCTGGCTATTATTTCATCAACAAATTGTTTCCTTCCCACTGTAGGATTTATTACTCCACATGCTTTGGTACCTATAGGGTTAGTATTTTTTGGAATACATCGTCACGTTCCTCGATTCATGCAGACTAATAATTCCTTTAAAAAAAAACTAATGTGCTTACAAAAATCTATAATTATCTTCCCCAACAACGGTGCCAAAATGTTGGTCACTTTAATTGTCTAAATGAATAGAGAGTTAAGGTGTTCAATATAAATTGTCAACCCAGGGAAGTCTGTTATTTCAAGATAATTGTGCATAGTCTATGCCAGATTATGGAAGCAACACTAATCTAATTGTAGTAGGGAAAAAGAAACATAAATTATTACTAACACAATTATTCTGACATAGTTGGAGTTCTATAGAATTGAAATCACAATTTGAAATCTAAACCGATGAATGTATAAGAATTCTGGATTACCTACTCTAATCTAACTTTCTATTTTACTTTTGCAGGAAGAAGTTCTCTACTAGTTGCAAAAGGAAATCTACTTATTGAAAGAAAGTAATCCACACTTTTATTTTCTTTTACTCGAAAACAAGATTTTAATCTAATGCAGAAAAAGGGAAAGCAGTTCTCCTACAGTGTTCAAAAATTGACTTTTAATTCTCATGAGACATATTTATGCGCATCTAACAAGAAAGAACTAGACTGTAACAACAACTGTATTCTAGAATTGTTTAAAAGATCAACCATTCACACTAAAAAAACTATTCTGGAATTCAAAACAGAGGGGAATCTGTGAGGAAGGTGGGCCCTTTCCTTCTCACTGAATCCTCTCAAATAAATAGGCTACAGTCTGCTAAATAAATTCAATCCACTCTTCTATTGATTTTCCAAAATATTGTGTACAATAAACTTTACTTCACTTCACTTTCCCACAGTCAGAATCCGTCCTTCTGATTATAAAATCTCTGCTATTTAAATTCAGAGTCATTCAGTTAAAAACAAAATCAGAACATCCTTGAGAATCCCTTATTCTCAAGTTGTTCGTATGATATCATTAATACAAGATATAGAACTAATCTTGTAAGTTGAAACATGTAACAATAGGTGTAGTAGCTTTCAGGATTGGTGGCATTTGTTGCAGTAGTCGTATAACAACAGAATTGGTGGCATTTGTTGCAGCAGTCATGTAACAACAGAATCGGTGGCACCTGTTGCAACAGTCGTGTAACAGCTTCTAGGATTGGCGCATAACTGTAACAACTTCCAAGATTGGCGCATAGCTATAACAACTGGTGTAACAACAATGACCACTCTTTAAGACTTGGTTGTTCTATTCATTTCGATCATTAGTCAAATAATTTTAGAGGTAAAACATGTGAACGTTACCAATCAAACATGCTAAGTAAATGAAAATATAAAAGAAAGATAAATGATTCATAACTTGGGAAAAAAAGGTCTTAGCACACATTATAGTAGGCATTTAGCTTAGAGATGATAAGTTTGAATAGGCAAAAGATGTGATGAAAAAGGGACATTTATGGGTCCTAACAGAAGACGAGGTGTCCTTCTCTTTTCTTTATATATGTCGAAATATAGAATCTGGGACATTTTTGCAGATATGCATAGGATCTAATAGGTGATATATTAATAGTTCCTTCCAGTGAGGGAGCTCATAAAATATGGATTTCCTTTTCATTCCTTCTGGCATATTAACCACAACTTGTTCTGGTTCTTCAATTGAATCACCCTAATCAAAAAAATCCTCCCAACCTTTCAATTCAGCATCTTCATACTTCTTAATCCAATCCCCTAGACCCATAGTCATGGGAGGGCCTTTATTTTCAACTTTTCCATCAAATTGATTCTTTAGACGATTTCTAAACTTATGATCTGTTGATAGAAAAACCCTGTTGTTTGCGTAAATAAATTTATGTAGATATTTAGAATACCTCCCTTGAAATTGATCTGCACATGTTGGACATGCAAATATCCCCCTTGTTTGAATCCCTGCAATTCAGTAAGTAATGTTAATAACATTATAATAATAGTATAAAAGTAAGTATGAAAGTAAATTATGAGCGTGAATATGTAAATATTTTATCTTACCAGAAGCGACACCAAGTCCCGGGAAATCATGAATAATCCAACATAGTAAACCATAAAACATGAAGGAACTATTTGATGGAGGAATTGATATGTCATACATTCTTATTCCTTTCCATAGTAGTTGCATCTCATCAATAAAAGGCGCAATATAAAAATCCATATTTTTAACTTGTTCTTTTCCTGGGACAATGAGAGTCAACATAAGTTGCTCCTTTCTAACACTCATACATGGGGGAATATTGTATACTATCAATCCGACTAGCCAAACACTATAATTTGAGCTGAGGAAAGAGAATGGGCACACTCCGTCAATTGCAAGACCAAACCTAATACTACATGGTTCATCTTTGAATTTACTTGGCCATTTTTCCTCTATGTGTTTCATTACTTTGGAGTTGACCAGAATTCACCTGAATCCATCTTTACTCATGTTCTTTGCATGCCAGTCCATCAATTGTGCAAGTGAATTGCAACAAATCATTCGTTGAAGTCTAGGTATAATTGCCATGTGACATAAAACCTTTTTTGGAACTGTAGGACCTTATACATCTGTACGATATATGTTCTCTTTGCATACATGACATTCTACCTTGTTTTTATATTCACCTCTGTATAAAATGCAATCAATTTTACATGAATGAATTTGTTTATATTCAATCCCCAACTCATCCAACAACTGACGTGATTCTATGCAAGTTGATGGAAACACATTCTCTTCAGGGAATATTTTAGTTTTTAGTGCCCTGTAAGATTTCCAGAGATTAAATCAATTAAATGTTTGACTTATGATGAACATGTTTGATATGTCAATCTACACTACTATTGTTTATATACAATATATGTTTTATAACATCCCATTAAATAAATATAAACGTAGTGGATAAATTTTTACAAATTATGTACACCAATTGACAATGCAAAGTAAGAAATACATTTCAACTCACTTCAGTAGGGTAGTGAATCCTTTGTCTGACCAACCAAATAGTGATTTTATTTCTAATAATATTAATGTGCATGCAAGTTTTGAGGTTAGAACTTGCACCCGATCTGAACACGGGTGTCCTCGTAGCTTTCTTGCTTGATTCTTTCAGGTTGTTATCATCAAGATTACGTTGGTGGTAATTACCCCTACTATCATCATTACTATAAACCATATGATCATTATCGTCATGATTGTTTCCATCCCCAAAGAAACCTGTAATCATTTCATTCAATCCTTCTTCATGCACTGCATTTTCACTATCATCATCATCATTAAAGATATGTGGCATGCCATCATTGTATGTTAATCTCATCAACTCTTTAAACTTATCAGCTGGTAGTATTCTCTTCAATGTTTCTCTTTTCGCCCTGGTATGGTTTAAAGGATGGTTTGGATCATCTCGTCCAAATATCAATAACCCAGTTTGATCTTGGGTATTAGCAGGTGGATCATCAATGTCTTCTACCTATCAACGTACACAAGAATTATTTAATGTTTGGAAAGAATTGGATAAATCATAATTGTATCAATTTCAAAGAAATATAATCAAATATGTTGTATTAACCAATAAGAATATAGAATGTATGAACATGTATACATAAATTGAATCACAGAATATTGTTTTATATACTACTTATTTTATACAATAATTTAAAATAAAACACAATTTTGACAACATAGTGTATAAAATGTCAATCCACACTCATTGATTATTCTTTGGTTTTTTGCCCTTACGAACATCCTTAGGGAGACCTAGCTCTTCCCTTTTCTTTCGTGCAGGAGTGCGTTTTAAGAAGGGGTAATTAATAAATAACTCATCCCCAATGGTAAGGTCCATAATAGCCTCAACCATTATAAATCTATCAACCTCTCTTTCCATATCTCCATCTTTATCATTTATCACTTCAACAAATTGACAATTTGGTCTTACATTAGGGTCCCTTCCCTTACTACTATTTATAAAACCTAAAATATTTTTAAGTGTGTATGCACGTCCATATATATACATAAGATGACCTCTATTAATTTATTTTCCACTTTCCAATTGGAGACGATCTGTATACATATTTGAATTTAGACCATATGCTGGCATGCTAGGCTTATATTCTGCTAGCCTTTTCCATTCACCACTGTAATATGATGGACCATAATATGGCATTAATCTCCTAGTGGTTTGTTGTGAATTCTTTCTATTTTTAGATCCCACATGGACATTTTGGACAATAAAGAGGCCCATATTTTCTCCATGAATATTGGAGGGTCATATCATGTAGTTGTATCCCCAAAATTGAAACACCTCATACACTCTAGGTAGTTGTTGATCACTGGGCCAAGCACAATATAATCGACGATCAAATGTCTCTTTGTAAATTGATCTCAAACTCAAGGGAAATTCATCATCTTCATCACATTCATTCTCATAGGGTATGTAGTCAACCTTCCCCTTGTCTTTAAGAAAATTGTACATCTTTAAAGTGGTTCTTGTTTTGTTACTTGTTTTCATCAAATCCTCATCTTCAGAGCTAGTATATGTGCACATATTTTTGTTATAATTATCATCTGATAAATGATCATCACCCTCTAGGCTAGAAGTCGGTGATCCAGGAAACTTTAAACCAGGAACATTATCCTACAAGTATTCGTTAAGAAAAATATTAATTATTTAAATAATATAAAACAATGTTTAAAAGAAGTATACATATTATTTATATCAAATTGGAAAATTCCTTACCACAATTCCAATTGGATTTGAATCGATTGTAGGTGGCATACTACCCACTGGAATCTCATCATCTATGTAATGTCTTTGTACAATCGCTCGTTTGAATTGTTTCTTTCCACGACATACAGAACATCCACAAACAACAATTTTCTCAAAATATTCATCCCATTTACTATATTCTAGACCAACCTCTT
Organism: Picea sitchensis; assembly: GCA_010110895.2. Taxonomy (NCBI): domain Eukaryota; kingdom Viridiplantae; phylum Streptophyta; class Pinopsida; order Pinales; family Pinaceae; genus Picea; species Picea sitchensis. Next base: position 35,674 of record SNQJ01S0019506.1, on the reverse strand, counting down.
GTTCAGTGAAATCATTTGTTGTGTTTGCAGGATCCATTGTCATATCCTCTTCCACCCACTGTCCTCTACATGATTTAATAGTTTTAGGTCCACATCCACATACATATCTTTTTATTTTTCTAGTTGAATGCTCAAGATCTACATTTTCTCCAATCTCCATCTAAAATAATCAACAACATGCATTAATTTCTGACAATACTGGATAATACACTATAAAATTTAATAATTTCGTGAAAAAACATGGACGTTTTACAAAATGCCATCAGATTAATTTTTCCTAAGTTAAGTAAAAATTAGAGTACCTGATGTCCTGTGTCATCCATTGTGTCCTCATTTGATATGTCACAATATGTTTCCATGGCCTCATATGGCTCCTGTACTACACAGCATAGTCAATAATGTTTAGTACACCAATTATATTATTTCAACAAATTTGCTATGCAACAAAAAACCTCACCTTAGTCACATTTTTGACATATTGATATCATGTTTTGAAGTTGATTTTTTTTTTTTTTACGACCCTAGGTATTTACATCGAGCCAAAATTTCAACAAGAAAAGTATCCAATATCCCTATCCCACATGGCCATCCTAATTTTCAAACTTTTCCCTTGATCGTAGAATCACATTTAATCACCATTCTTGTGCATTTTTCTCCAATAAGTCTGAGCTCAAAGGCCATATGGAAAAAAAATACTTTATCTCTTCTATGTTGTAGCATTTGTGAATTCATAAAGACCTTCCTACTTTGGTTGAGGTTGCTTTTTATTCTTACCTTTGTTGTATCTGCAGATTTTGTTTTCATATCCTCTTCCACCCACTTTCCTCTCTGTGATTTAGTAGGTCTACGCCGCCCACATCCTATTTCCATGGTCTCCTCTGCATCCTATTAGACAACAATGGCAATACATTTTATCACACCAATCAAATCCATTATCATCTAATAAGTTAGGGAAAATAGGGACACAAGTCAAAATTAGCTTGGGATCAAACACCAATACAATACCAATACCATACCATTTCATACCAATACCAATACCATTGCATGGAAATGATATGCATATTGTTAGGGTCCTATAAATTATAGGAAGTCTGATTATTCAGTTTCTATTTGTTGTTCCTCGCATGAAAGCTCCCAGATTTGCCTGTTTTCCTCGGATGGATTTGTCCTTGTTAGTGTCTACCAGTGATCAAATATGCTCTTACAAAGTTTTTGATAGGGTCATTAGGTCAAATTTTTGTATTTTGCAAATAAAATTTGACATGTCTTGTTGATTTTCAAATGAGTCTTGAATCATGTCCTTAGTGTCTAGGTTATTACTACTTGTTATCACTGAAATTTCGTCCGCACATGGTTACAAGAACTCAGCATCGTCAAACAGTAATGAAGTCATTCATGGCCTTGAATTAATCTCACAGCATGCAAAAAGGGGCAAAAAAACTATACAAAGTAGTATAAAATTGAAGAGCGCTTTATAGAAGTTGGGCGCGCGTGCACATGCGCGGAACATGAACGTTGCATGTGTGCATACGCGCACGATGCGCGACTGTTAGCACAAAAAGCCGTGCACCTGCTAAACGACGCATTTATTGAAATGGTCAGCCTCCCAACCACTTATGGATCAGCTCCCAAGCTGATTTGACTCCCAAATCAGGGCGGGATCCAAATGGTGGGCTGGTCAAAGACCTAATAATTCCCTAAAGAGCCTCTTTTCACACTACAAAGGAGTTACACAATAACCCAATGCAATGCTATAAAAAGCCATGAATGCACATCATTTTCTCAAGGAATTTCATGTAATGTTATGTTGCCTAGATTGTTTTAAGGACTCCATCCTTGACAAGATCACTTTGGCACCATTTCATTGAGCAATCCACCTCTCCATTGAGTGGATTTGCAAAGGAGTTCTTTCATCACCATTTTTATTTTTCTTGTTGTAAGGAGAGCAAGTTCACCATTTTATTTTGTTGTAAGGAGAGCAAGTTTTGTGAGGGTCCAAGAGCCTTACCTTTGATGAAGAAGGACTCATAGTCCCCTTTCTTCTTATCAGGCTTTGATTTCATCAATAGATCCGCCTAAAACATTGGTGATATTGGTCTTTTGTGTCATATCTCTATACCCATATGCTTAGGATTTTAGTTTGTATTAGTTTAATTCTTGCTTATAGTTTTGTTTTTCTCTTTCTAACTCTCTTACAACCTGCTATGCTCTCAAGAAGTACCCAATCGGCATGTAAGCACCTCTTTCTTATTGCTCACCAAGGTGACGAAAAGGGTACAAACAGATTGGTGACTCCATGGGAAAGTGTATCAAATTCCTCCGCCATTTTAATATTTTGCTCTTTCTTTAGTTTGCTTAACTCGTTGTGTGTGCACAAACCTACCGCCGATCCGCTAACCAACACCACAGAGAATTCGGGAGAATTCCATCCTGATTTCTCTCTCTACCATTTGTTACTGTGTGCACGGTATTATACCCCACGACGCGCAGATCGGGCGCAGACACAGCTTAAACCACACCTTTCTCTCATACAAGATGCTCAACTCATCTATAGAGCTTAGGGCTATACTGCCTCCACTAGAGGTCACGATTTGAACAAAATTTCACATTGTAAGTTCTGGATGTGGGAAGGCCATCTACCTTCCTCAAAAAGTGATGTCAAAAATGTTTTAAAATCACATTACACTTAGTCCCCCATCATATAAAGGGGTTAGTCTAGCACATAGCATTCTAGGAGGTTAAAATCAATTTCCCTTCCTTGCTTTTGCCACATGGATGGCTTGTTTGACTTGTACAATCTAAAGTGAACATCAATTTTAATCACATCTAAACTTACATTGGGATCTAGAAATTGAAGTAACAATCGCTGAGTATGCTCTTCTCTCACATTCCAAGTGATCTTGAGAATCGAAAAAAGATTGTAAAAACAATCTCATCTCCTTAAAAAAAATTTAAAACCTTTTAGGAGAGGGCAACAACCCTTATTGGGACTCCTCTTAGATTTATTTTCCAACACATTTTAACTTGTAACAGCCCATACATGCCCACATGCTACAAAGATAGAAGAGTGTTTGAAATTATTGCTTTCTTAGATCAAAACACTATGAGTTTGAAGGTTGGTATTCGCCTATATATCCCACATGTTCAATCTAGGATAGTTTCATGCTTTTTCTAGATTACACTCAATAGGGAGTTAAAGGATAGTAACTAATTCACATGTCCACATGATAGCTTCCTAGGGCTTTGAATTCCGCAAGGTTGTAATTAAAGCATTATCTAGCTAATTAGGTAATCACACTTTGTAAGGACCAAGCCAAGTCCATGCAGCAGGGTGACATCTAATTAACTAAAATTTGGCGCACTTCCACTCACACACAAAATTCACTTCTCACTCACATAGCTTCTTCTTGGAACATGGAGGTCCCTGAGGTTTCCCCAAAAGGATCCTAAAAAATTCCATCTTTTTTTTGATTAGACTATCCACTCCCAACATTTAAACAAACGAGGTTGGTTTTCACCCCACCACAAAACAACTTCATCTAAAATCTTCTAAAAACTCACAGAGTTTTCCTCTCCAAATGAGCCAAAAGAATTTTTAGTATAGGTAGGATTCGGGGATAGGCATCCAAATAACTCCCCAAGTATCCTGGGTTCTCACATTTTCAAACAGGTTGTCAAATAGGGAAACCAAAATCCTCTCCAAGTCAAGTGTTCCAATCACCAAAACACAGGGAGATACCCGTGAAGGGCTGAAGGTCGAGGTGGTACACTTGTTCTCAAGGCCCCCCTGAGGTACCTTATCTTGGACTGATCCACCTGCGGACCCAATTTCTTAGGCCGAAAAATTCAAATGTCAGACTTTGACCCAGGTACCTATAACCAACTTTTAGACATCTGATCAAGGTGGTAATTGTGGGTTGCAATTGCACCTTGATTGATTCTTGTGTGGCTATTGGGGAAATATCGCCACTTTTGGGATATGCCCTCACCCCTCATTATAACTAATTATTTTATCCTTCACTAGTATCTCTTCCTGGTGACTTCAGACCCCACCGCTGAGTACCATCGAAGGTCCAAAGGCTATTTTGAGAGAAGGACGCGCCTCTAGGACACGGTAGCATTTGCTTTCTTTTACTCCCCTGTGGAAAAAAAAAACCATTTACTCCACATATATGCTTCTTTCTACATTCTATGTATGATGCACATCTGACATGTTTTGATTTGGATATATATTGTGTGAACATTCAACTCAAAGACTCTTGTTTTATATATTTCTCTCACCACTTTTGCACACATTCACACGCCTAGTTCACATCATAGGGGAAACTGTTGCACCCCTGGCTGCTCACGACGCTTGCTCAACTCCTCCCATATTAGGGGAGTATCCGTCATGCCCGGGCCATCGACACCTCTTCACACCCCCGTGGAGTGCTACTATCTTAGGATTTTCAGCTTCACTTGGTTCTACATTACTGGGTCAACTTCCCAAGGTCATCCACACTAATTCTTTGCACCTAAGCTGGGACCCACTTCCTCTCAAGGAGGGAGCCACAACCCACCACCTCTATCAAGGGTCAGGTTCACCACACACCATGGTTGGAGCTAACACTCCCCATGCATGCCATATTTGGCCTCTCTCAACATATCCGATCTCACCAAACTCACCAATGATCCTATATTGCATGACGCCACATGGCTCAAGTAATGCCAACAAAACTTCCTCTGCATATACCAAAGTTTGAAGGAAAGGTAGGGATGACCCCGCCAACCATGTCATGACCTTTCATCTACAGGTTCTTCCAATAGCATTAAGTGATGATTCCATCGCATCATTTATTATTTCAATGTACACTCATTGGCCTATTCACCAAATGGTATGTCAAAGAAAAATCAGTGTCCCATGTTACCTTTGAGTCATTGGCCAAAGCATTATTGACATTATTCCAATTGCCAATCTGCCATGAAAATGGTCTAGAAATAATTTCCAACTTCAAACAAACCTCATCCACACACACACTGACCATATTCCAAGAGTGGCGTGAGGGCTAATGTAGTTTGTGTAAAGTTTTAAACCGCCAAGCAAAGAATGTCTCCAATCGGTTTCTAGATCACTTGTCTCTCTCTCTACTTGGTAAGGATGTAGCTTCCACCTTCCCTCAACTTGAAGAGGAAGCTTCAGTCAGTGAAGGGCTCCAACAAAGATGACCTCATCTATGTACAGTCGGGGTACTTATACATGCATTTCCTGATCTTCCAAAACCTGTGATGTTTGGCCAAGACAAACCCTGGATGTCTCACTGTAAGGGACTAATAGGTGCCACCTACACACCATGGTCCACAACCCAACCACCACCATGTATGGAACACCTCAATACTCACATATGGGGGCACTTCCTATACCCCTCAAAATTTCATTTCAATAACCATACCCTCAAGTAAGCATACTCCACCTATTAGTGACCTCACCACCAAGATCCCTAGACATCCACCTATTCCCACAAATAGTGGTACTCCCTCTACATCAGCCTATAGTACTAGCGAAGCACTACACCTTCCTATGTACATTATGGATCGGTACCACCACAAAAATCCATACTTCCCATTTCCCGTTCCTCCACTCACTCCATGGCTCCCCCACATCCTCATGGGGTAAATTTTGTTCAACCTTTCCTCGGCTGCTCAACAATACCAAAATTTTGAATAGCTTGGACACACAAAGCCTAACCCAAATCATCAATCGAATAATGCCATGAAGAAAGGATGGAACATGAATAACAACAACCCTAGTCAATATGGGAATCAACCCCCACAAAGACTAACCCACTGGGGTAACCAACTATGGAACTAAAGCCCCTAAGGGGAATAACAAACACTCATACAAATAATGTTAAAACCATCTTCCTTTGTTCTTTGTGGTGAGTTCTAATATTACCCCCCGGGGATCAAATATTTCAAATCTGCTGGAAAGACTCCTGGTAGTCTTCCCCATTCCCTTGCACAAAATCTCCCTCAACAGTAAATTGGGCCAACAATACATGAAACAACCCTCCCGCCATATGATGCAAAAACTTATTCCACATCAAGGTGATAAACACCCAACAGACACACATCCCCTGCACTGTGTGGGCCAATACCACAACCCCAACAATCCACAAAGTGCCAGAAAGATACAATTCTCCCCTCACCAAGGAGGGAAGAAATTCTTCAGTAAACCACAGAATCGCCATGATTACAATCCCACGAGTTCACCCCTCATATCTCCAGAGACAAACCTTGACTGATGGACCCCCAAGCAGGATCCCTCGCCCTTCCGATTAACCACCACTACGCATCCCTCACATACCCTTATGTGTGAATGTCCACAACCCATAGGCCATGGAATCTCATAACTATAGCTTGGTAGATCTAATTCTTGAAGCATCAACTCTCAATCGCTATGTCGGCCTTGGAAGTCCTCCGTGACTTGTCCCACGCAATGAAAATCTTACTTTCCTACTGACCCCTCAGATACTGACTCATCACCTTTGATCTTGATAGCCTAGAACCTCATCTTCCCACCTTCTTTGATCTCTCTTTCAAATACCGTTGAAAATAAACATCACATAGCTCATCTAGAATACTCATGAAGGTGCCTCACGCATCATATGTCCAAAAACAAGATGGTGCAAACTGTTCCTAACTCATGACCCCCACTCATCACATTACGAGCTTATGACGAATCACCATCATCTCCTGAAGGCTCTCTCTTCCAGAATGTCCTCGTTGAACTCGGGGCAAGACTATTCTCATTGATATCAAAGTTATCGACTCCCGGGATTATAATATCCTCGCTCTACTGGGAGGCTACATGTATGCTATGAAGGCAGTAGACTTCCATATTTTGAACAATGATGTCAGCCTTCCCACAATGGGAAGATCATGAACATCCACTCAAGTCTCACATTATGAGCCTAACCCATCTCGACAACCTCGAGTAATATTCTTATTCTCATTCACACCAACCAAGACGATCCACTCATAGACATGGGTCCTGCGATTTTCAAAGATCCATCCTCGTTAGGGGACGCATCATGGAGCACCACCACTCCTTCATTCTACTAATCAAGTATGCATCATCTCATCTAACGGAACTCACACGGAGGATGCTCTCCCTCCTAGGGAGGCTTCAACATTCCTCGATGACCTCAATAGTCGCAGAATCCACTTCAGCCGGGATTCCTGCGCACTCGTCGACCTCGACTGTCCATGAATCCACATCCCTCAAGGGAATAATCCCGTCTAGGAGACACTCCCCCAACCCTACCCGGGCCCCTTACCCCTCCCTGGGTATTGAATCTTTTCAAGTAGCCTAACGCCACACTACCTAATATGGTGTTAGTAATCCTGGTTTGGTATTTACACTCACCTGAGATGGTCCCTTCACCATCCCTTCCCCAGCCAGAAGGAATCCCCATGACGACTCATGTCCTCACCCCCACTACCATCAAAACCCCCATACTCCCTACCCCCAAAACTACCGCTGGGGGCAGGCGAAAGAAGAAAGAGCCCACCACTCCGCCTCCACGCATCCCACCACCTGGCGCACTAAGTGAGAAAGATGTCACTGCATTCAACAATTGTCCATCACTACCTTAATTATGGAATTTGATCCCCTCAATCAAACTCCCAAAACACCCACCACTACTTCTAATCTCACTACCCCCAACCCTTCCAAGAGTAAAGGGTTGAGGACCAACACGCTCTTGTGCTATATGTTTTGAGTAGGGCCATTATACCCATTTCAGCCTCAAAGATCGCCACGCCTCCTGGGCAGACGCCGTCAGCTATGCGCTTAGAACTTCCATAACAACCCACTGCTACGCCCTTCAAAAATCACTGCATTCAAGCAGGTCACTCACTTCGGCCAATGTATGAGATGCCCTTACTATCTCTATGATTCATTAGCTCATTTACATACTAGTCCTCGATCCGGATTTCACAAAGTAACGCCACTGCCCCGGCTTCACCAACCCGTAGAGGCTTATAATTGACATTACCGTCAATAGAGGATTCATGTCATTTCTCCCAAACCCGAGGCACCTCCCTAACTTCCATGGTTCTTAAATGACATCTATGAGTTACCCCGCAATCCTCCCAAATATCTTGTTCATGTAGAGACCCCCCACCCAAACACTACCGGTACCCCCTCAGTACTTCAACATATGTTTTATGTCGAGTGAACCCTCACCATCTCCTCGCATTGCTCCCTCTGCTTCTCCAACAAGGGGAAACCACTCCATCACTGAGATCACTCCTCACTACCCATTATATTCCCACCTTTCCAATGCGATGAGGGGAACACTGGAAGAGCTACATCGACTTCCCCCTGCGGATGCACTATCACCGCATATTCTTCCTTCCACAGAAGCCCTCATGCCTCCTAACCAAAACCCCATTTTTACACCTGGCCGAAAACCAAAGATTTTATCCCCGTCAGGCCTATAGAGTGGTTCAACAATCCCATTCCTACCGACGCTTTTGAAGAAGGTAATATGGGCCAACATTTCTAATTATCAAAATCTATTTCCATTAAAATGGCATCGTCAAAGAAATCATCATCAGAGCTGCTTACACTCCTCGTGAAATCACAGATATAAATCCCTCTTCCAGAATATAGGGATATTTTTTCTTGGTCATACAAAGAGATGCCTGGTCTCGATCCCTTTATTGTCGAGCATCACATCGACATCTGGCCCGACATTACACCAGATCGTCAAAAAAAACAACCGTTACACCCCTCCAAAGCAATGGCCATCAAAGAAGAAATTGACAAACTACATGTTGCAGGGTTCATCTACCCCATCGCTTACACTTAATGGGTTTCTAACCCCGCATCTACTCCACAAAAATGTGGCACTATCTGTGTTTGCATAGACTTTCATGATCTTAATAATGCATGTCCCAAAGATAACTTTCAAACACCTTTCATCTATCAATTATCACGATCGCTACGACCACTTAGGTTCTCTCCTTTATGGACGATTGAGAATTCAATTTAATGAATGGCTGAAAGAGGAAAGGAAAGGATGGATGGAGTGGAGGATGGATGGATGGAATGGAGGATGGATGGATGAACGAAGGATGGATGATGGAAGGAAGGAAGGAATGGATGGACGGATGACCGAGGAATGAAGGAGGAGGACGATGGAATGGAAGGAATGGAATGAAAGGAGAAGAAGGATGGAGGAAGGATGGATGGAAGGAGACAGAGGATGGACGGAAGGATGGACACCGGATGGATGGGGCCCATGGATGGATGAATGGAGGATGGATGAAGGGAGGAAAGGAAAGATGGAAGGATGGATGGACAGGAAAGGATTTGATGGATGAAGGAATGGACAGTGGACAGGATGCCGGATGGAAAGGAAAGGAGGATGGTGGGCGGATGGATGCGCAGTGGGTGGATGGTAGATGGATGGATGGAGCCTGGAGGATGGAGGACGGAGGACGGAAGGAATGGATGGAGATGGAGGAAATGGATGGATAGTGAGGAAGGAAGGAGGATGAAGGAAAGAATGGATGGAATGGAGGAAAGGAATGAAGGAATGGAGGAATGGAAGGAAATGGACAGGAAGGAAATGGAGGAAATGGATGGATGGATGAGGAATGGATGGATGGATGGATGGAATGGATGGAGGATGGATGGCGGAGTGGAATGGATAGGAGGACGAATGGAAGGATGGATGGATGGAGGAAGAATGGATGGATGGAAGGACGGACGGAATGAAGGAATGGATGGAGGAATGGACGGATGGATGGATGGAGTGGATGGATGGAAATGGATGGATTTGACAAAATGGAGGAGGAAAGGATGGAATGGATGGAATGGAATGGAGGAGGAATGGATGGATGGATGGATGAGGGAATGGACGGATGGTGGATGGATGGACGGATGGAAAGGATGGATGGATGGAATGGATGGAATGGATGGACAATGGAAATGGATGGACGATGGATGGACAATGGAAAGTGGAGGAATGGATGAAGGACTGGAACCCCTTTTGTCCCTCAGAAGTTCTTATTAAACAAAGTTCGCAAAGATAAACTTAGAGAAGTGAATGCTTCCCAATGCTGCAGGCAACCAACTCTGTCAGTTGCTGTCCAAATTTTTGAACATTAGCCTTTTTTAGTTCCGGGTCTAATCATCTTTCTTTCAAGATGTTCTTTCATGTACAGTATCTTGATCGTCAACTTTAGGAAGTGTAAAATTTTTCCTATGGATCCCTTGAAGAAATATATCTGGCCATATGATTCTAATCTGTCAACAACAAACTCGTGATGTACCCTCCAATGGTGCTATCAAACCAAAGTGATCTACTCAAGCCTTTGATGCCATGGTTATCAATCTCGACCTTCTTGATCACAACATCCAAACCACAAGTTTAGATCTCATCTCAACCGGGTATATTCTAACCTACAACCACTCATATAGCTCTCATGATTCCTCCAAAGAAAATTTTGTGTATATCAATAAAGATATATCTTCCTAGCCAATCTCTGTACTAAGATTAGGGGTTTTGTTCTGGGCTTCAGTGAAGTCCTTTTCGTTCCCATCCACTTCTGAATCTATGTATTTGATGGAAACCATTACTAATTGACATTCCCTCATGAATATTCTTGTCCCAACAATGGAACCATATATTTGTTGGCATAGGGAAGACCTGAGGTTCACCAAGAGCACAATTAACAAGCCCTACTAAACCTTTCAGAAACACCTATGAGGAAGATGTAGTATCACTCAAAGAATCTATGAGGGGGTTTTAGGACATATATGTCTACAACCAGTGGAATACCAAGTGTGGATTCCACTATAAGAACAAATACAACATTTATATACTACCATCTGGTCCCTACCTACACAACTATCTATAAATCTAACACAATGCAATAACAATATATCATCAAAGGAAAGGTCTAATCAAATCACATAATACACACCAAATGTATGTGGTTCAATTCTCTAGGGATACATCCACAAAACTATGCTTATGATATATTAATATGAATCATATGTAGCTTCCTTGTTCCATTTTGGCTAGAAAATATTATTTTTTCTTATTCTTTCTCTCCCTCCCTCACACAAACTCCAAACAAGGTTCTTTACACTTAGAACTTCACAATAATCACTCACATAAACAATACAACTAGATCGAACCCTGTTTTCTCATCTAGGTTCTTATTTATATTACAATAACTTCATCACAACCTTAGGCCGGTGACTCCATGTAAAAACTTAGATACAAACCCTAGGTACTAAACCCAGTCAAGTTGACCCACATTTTCGTAGGTTTCACCAACCTCAAGGTTTTCCTTCCTTCTTGCACCTGTTCAAAGAACTGAAATGGTAGATTTTACCATTTACTGAAGTTATGTCGACATCCATCTTCCTTTCTGATTCAGTCATCCTTGATCTCCTCAGTCTAACAAATTACTTTTCTCTTACTTTCGCTTCCATTTTTTCTTCTTCTTCACTTCACTCAGCAAGAATACCATCAGGTCTTCCTACGCAACAAATTTTGCCTTTATCTTCCTTGATCTTCTTCCATATCCAAGGGCCAACAAGCAATGGAATTACTCTTTGGTCAAGTATTCCTAATGGTTTCAAATTTGGTTCCTGCTCGAAAGAACTGGTCAAATTAAGATTATGTTGATTGCATTAAATCGAAGCTGGTATAAAAGATCACTTTCCTCTACATAACATGGAAATGATTTTGCAAGAAGTTGCAGGTGGTCACAATGATGTCCTTACTTGACGGTTTTTCTGTTAACTAAATCAAATAAAAGGGAAGAGAAATATAAAACCACCTTTTATTACTGATTTGGGTACCTTTGCTTATGAACGTGTGCCTTTTGGATTATCTAATGCAAAAGCACCTTTCAAAGAGATATGAAAATAGATTTTGACTATTTGATCGACAAAATTATTCAAATTTATCTAGATGACTTAACTGTTTATTCTAAAAAATATGATCGTGTCATTTTGGTCATCTAATAAAGTTCTCATGTGATGTAGGAAATTTGGCATTTATATAAATCCTTCTAAGCCTATTTTATGCATTACCAAGGGAAATGTCCTTGGACACATTGTCTCTGATTCAAGACAAGCATTGACCCTGAAAGGGTTGCTTCTATCCTTAATCTGCCTACTTCCACTTCAATAAAGGAGGTTCAAGCTTTTATGGGGGTTATTAACTTTTTCCATAGGTTTGTTCCAAGATTTTGTTGTGATGGTCAAACTAATTCACATAATCAGCTTAAGAAAGATCGTTCCTTTTCTTTGACATATGATGTCAGAAAATGTTGTAATGATCCTAAGCCATTAAGTGCAAGGATCATCACTATTTGGTGTCTTTTAAAACTTTTTGGTTGTGGTATTTCGTCAAACACTTTGCTTATCTACCTTTTAGATGTGTTTATATGTGTGTATGCAGCAAATAATGTAAAGAGATAACCATGGAACATACTCAAACTATATGCTATAATATAGACAAGCCAAAACATCTCAATTCTTCTTATTCATAAAATAGAGAAACCAAGCATAATGAAGATGCTAACTGAATGCTCAAATGATGTACAAGAAGATATACAATAGATAAGAGCTTCTAAAAATGTTCACTAATACAAAAGATGCCTCTAAAGGCTAAATAATAAATGAAGACCAATACAAAATAGATCTAAGCCGTATGAATGCCAACTCCTCAAGCTGAAGAATGCCACACTCCAATAAAAGGTTGAAGTTCCTAACTCGTCTCCAAAAGTGTCCAATCACCTAATAAATATGCCAACCGATACATCGGGTGATGATGGTAACAACCTGTGTGCCTGAATCTCCAAGATCCTCTCAATCTCTATGGATTTGAAATCCCCCACTGAATAGTGCACCCACTGGATGACTGAAACCCTGATATCTGCCCTAAAGGAGTTTCCAAATTCTCTGAACTCTCTAGAAATATAGATCAGAACATTGCAAGTCACTAGGGTAAAGTCTCGTGGTCATATCTGAAGTGTAACCTCCAAACTATCTAGATCCGACTTCAAACACCCTCCTTCTCTTCAATTCGCCCCACTGCCAAGAAATAATCTGAGCCATAAAACTGTCTTAGAAAGCACTAGATATGATATCCAAGGCCTCAAATGAAACCCAAGTGATATAATCCTCAATGGCCTCGCCAATCTCCTACAACGAATCCATCTCCAAGGATGGTGTGCCCTCTTGTTGGAATCCCTCAATTGGTGCACCTCTCTCTATCTGCACATGAAACCCATGTAGAATCCTCCTGCGAATCAGTAGATCTGGAACTATAATGGTGTGGGAGATTATTACATCTCCAATACCAAGCTTGGGAAAATATAGGTGGAATCTTTCACCACCTGGACCATCCTCTAGGGTTTTGAGCAGGTCAAAACCCCAAAACCCCCAATATTGGGCCCACTAGCTAGAAGCCAAATTGTGTACCAAGATCATACCCTAAATGAATAAGAAGAGGCTCTTGCCTTCTTTTTATACTTTTTGCCTCACCTTGTCCCTCCAAAGTGACTTCATTTTATTAATATTAACACTAATTAAATCACTTTTAATTAATTAATTAACCTTTTTAATTAAAAGATCCTTATCTCTCCTTGTGGCTTCCTTTACCACCAAAGTCACTTCTAGACATCCCATCCTATAGGTTTGCTCCTTCCGATTCCAATGAGCTATTACTTGGAGGAATCTCTCAGTGTAATGTGCCCAAATGACCTCTTTAGTGAATTCCATCAACTTATATACCAAACAGTCAAAATCATGGAAAATCGCTCTAATGCAACGAAACCAAAGATAGCCTGTGTGGAATGGATAATAATGATGGAATATGACCTATAGATACAAGATGGACCCCACAATGCCTCAAATAATTTTATTCTATACATCCATCCGCTACTCGGTCATCATAAATTCTACATCAGATGATGTCCCAAAGTGGGACATTACACCCTCCTTAGAAAATTGCTTGTCCTCAAGCAATAAATCCAAACCATCTCAAATAAAAATAATACCAGATCCCATGTCCATCTATGGGATACATAGTAGAACCCATCCAAAGATGAAGAATAGTACACTCCACCCCCGATCCCATATTAGGAAGTGAACAGTAATACTCTATGATGCATAGTCCCCGAAGTTATCAACCCTGTGAACCTCCTGTGCATGACACATGGACTCATCTCGAAATGAGTCCATCCTCCAAATATCTACCAATGTTCACAGCCTATCAACCGCATGTTGATGTCCTCTAATGAGGTGATATTAAGACCTCCGTGAGGGCACTCCACAATCGATGTATCTTCTCAACATCAAGATCACTGAAAGTTAGGAGTACTCTTTTCTACCATGGTCCACTTCCCTCGGCTGCTCAATGAACTACCTAACTTACAACTCTCGGGTCCCATGCTAACTCGTCGAAGATCCTCATGCCGACATTGCACTACTTCCTCAATTCATGACTGTCAGCTCAATACATCCCCCGAATCTCTCCGATCCTCAACTGGAACACCCGTGGAGTACCCTAATCCCATCATTCGAACCGACTGTGAAGGTATCTCTATAGAAGTACTCGCCCAAACATCTCTGCATGCCCTATCATGATGATCAAGGTATGAAAGGTCTCTCCCTCATAGGGACAGTACTCATGCATCTACTCCAAACCAAACCGGACCAAGGTGGAGTGTGTGACTCCTTGGTGCAACTTGGATCATCATGTATTCAGATATCCTGCTAGCCAAATTAACACCCAGATCCCATGGTAAATTTGGAAGTTTATCACCTAACCTCCTCTAACCGCCCCGTGGTGAGACTGATCACTGTCAGGAGCCCTCTATGTTGATCTGCTATCCTTCTCATGATGCTGTCAATGATAAATGTGTCAAAAAGGATGTATCGCATATCCGCAAATGACTGTAGGACTGAAGGCATCACATGCTTTGGTCAAACCCAATGATTCAACCAGAAACTCGTCCATCAGTATCCATGATTGATTCTCTCCCGTATCACCGGACCCCCACCATCCAATACAAATAGAAGTAGCTCCTCCAACTGCTACTCAACCAAACTCCATCTCTCATCTCCCCTGCAAATCAGAGAAATGGTGAAAGGGATCTCTCATGGGGTGTCACAAGAAGGAGTGATGACACCGACGCCCTCTAGGTGTGTGTCTCCCTCCCCCGGCAGTATACCCCTATGAATCTCATCGTACATCTCGGCATGTCTTTGCGAGCTATCACTCATCACTGTATGATCTGGCATACCCATGTCACCCCCTATAGACTCATGTTGTCTCATAGATCCTAGGCGCATCGTTGGATTAACCTCTACATGGAGGCCAACTTCTCTCAAAAGACAAATGGAAGTGTCATACATCATCTGATGCTCCCCTACTAAATCATCAACGCCTCCTAGAAAATGTGACTAGGTGATATATCTAAGTGTCCACTAGGACAGATGAAGTGAATCTCTCTGACGCATCTCCTCAAGAGACTCATCTGTCTTAGACTCGATTCTTGAGGGGTTGTCTGTGTGCTCTCCCAAGAATCTCTGAGTGCTTCCAACTCCTCAGTGAGTTGGACCATCTCCATCACCTGCTCCCTCAAGGCTCAATAATACATCTCGCTCATCACCAATAGGTAGTCCCCTGCCTCACAACAACTGTTGGAAGTCGGTCCTCATCACATACATTCTCTCTAATAGAGTGTGAAAGTCACCTATGGAAAATGCCTCACCTAGGCTATCATGTGCCATGGAAAATGCCTCCAACAACAATTGGCCACTGCCTCCTCGTGATGTCATCAATGTACCTCGAGGTCGCCATGATCAGCCTCACCGGCTCTCAATCAGGCTGCCAGCGGTGTGGCTCCCCGGGATCATGGTCATGCCGAGGTACCCCCTCATGCCTCTCACTCATCGGTGCCATCGCTTGGCCCTCTCAAGTAAGACAAAGTGTTGTAATCGCCTCATTCATCGTAAGCACTAGGTCTGCCCATAATGCACCCGCACATCATCCTCAACTGCCCCTATGAGTCATACTTTATATCCAAGCAGGAGCAGTTGTATCCTCCCTGTACTCCAACTCCTGCTACTATCATCTCACACTGATCCCATATAGCCGTCTCGCACATGCTATCATCATCCTAACCGCCAAAGAGTGCATCCTCATCCATGCAATCTGATCCTGAAGTAAGTGCCTTAATCCAATTGCCAACCTCTCACATTCTCAACCACCTGAGTCTCCATTAGTTGTGACTCTATCTCCTTTGGATGACCCTGTGTGTGTGAGGTCAACTGTGATGTCCTGTAATTCTCCTCCTGGATCTGCGGGTCTACTTGTCCATGGTGTGACTCCCTCACACTAAGCTCATCCATCATACATGTTGTGCCATTGATCTCCTCATGTCACGTGGCTATCATAAAACCGAACAAGTGATAGATGTGCCACAACCCCCATAGGAAGCTCATATCATCTCTAGGTGCTAACACGCATGAATCCTCACTAGTGTCACCACACCGCCGAGGCTTAAGGTCATCAATGGTATGTGATATGTCTCTGCTGGGACACTAGTGCTATCATCATGTCCATCCAAATGCCTGGCCCACTACACAAGGGCCATCCTCCTCAAGCATGTAAGAATCACTAGACTGTAAGTAAGAGTCAATATCATTATCCTCTCTGAGGTAGAGTCACTATCACTCATCCTCCTCGTACAGAGTCACTATCATCACCTGACCGCCTGCATAAGCTCTCACCCATCCATCCTCACATGCCTCATCACTGTCCTCTCATACCTCAACAACAATATGTTTACCCCATTCTCTACACCTATGATCGTGTTCCCACGGCCCCTTGCAATAGCAACGCTATGTGCTCCCATCGCGGCATGGGGTTTCTATTTTTCCCTCCTAGTGGGTGTGGTATTTCACCCAAAGGCTGCTCTAATTTCCTCAATTTCCTTGAGCTCTAATCTTCTTTGCTTCAACTAGGATTTTTATAGGATAGGAACCATTGGAATGTTAAGAGCCCTTTGAAATTATTGATGGTTTTGTATTCCCTTTCACACTACTCAATCCTCATAAGAATATCCATCTTATTGTAACTTTGCTAATCCCACCTACAAGTGTGTGTGAATATGCTTTGATACCACTGTAATGATCCCATGTCATTATGCAAGGATCATCACCGCTTTTGGTGTCTTTTAAAACTCTTTTGGTTGTGGTATTTCACAAACACTTTGTTGATCTACCTTTTAGATGTGTTTATATGTGTATGCAAAGCAGATAATAGAAAGAGATAACCATGGAACATAAATCAACCATATGCGAGCAATATACAAGCTAAAACATCTCAATTCTTTATTCATCAAATAGAGAAACCTAATACAATGAAGATGTCGATCTAGAATGCTCAACACATGGCCAAGAAGATATACAATAGATAAGAGCTACTAAGCAAATGCCCCCCTTAATACAAAATATGCCTCCAAAGGATGAATGAGAAATGAAGATCAATACAAGCAGACTGTTCTGTCCTAGTCAAGAATGCCATGCTCCAATAGAACGCTAAAACCCTCAATAACTCGGCACTACTGCTAAAAGTGTCCAATCACCATAATAAATATTCCAACTGATAGAACAGGTGATGGTAAGAACAACTCTGTGTGATCAATCTCCAAGATCCTCTCAATCTTTGTAGATATGAATTCCTCCACTGAATGGTGCTTCCCACTGGATGATTGAAACCCTTGCTAGTTTGGCCTTGATGAAGTAGGCCTCCAAATGTCTTGAAACTTGATAGAAATATAGATCAAGACACTGTAAGTCATTGTGGTAAAGCCCAGTCATATTTGGGATCCCCAACCGCCTCAAAGCACTAGATCCATATCCAAGGCCCCGCAATGAAAACCCAAGTGATAGAATCCTCAACTACCATTCCAATCTCCTACAACGAATCCCCCTCCAAAGATGGTGCGCCCTCTTGGCTTGAATCCTCAACCTGGTGCACCTCTCTATCTCGCATTACGAAACTGAATGTAGAATCCTCCCAGAATCGAGTAGATATGGAACTAGAATGGTGGGAGAGACATATCCGAGACTGCTTGGGACAATATAGGGTGGAATCCTTTCACCACTGACCGTCCTCTAGGGTTTGTTAAGTGTCAAACCCTCAAAACCCCCAATATTGGCTCACTAGCTAGAAGCCGTAAATCAAAATAAGATCATATCTGAATGAATAAGAAGAGGCCCTTGCCTTCCTTTATACTTTTGGCTCACCTTGTCCCTCCAAAGTGACCTACATTTTATTAATATTTCACTAATTAACAAACACTTTTTAATTAATTAATTAACCTTTTACCTTTGAAAAGCTCCTTATCTCTCCTTGTGGCTTCCTTGGCCACTGAAAGTCACTTCTAGCCATCCCATCCTATAGGTTTTCTCCTTTCGATTCCAATGAGCTATTACACTGAGAGGTTCCTCCAAGTAATGTGTCCAAAATGACCTCTTCAGTGAATTCCATTGACTTATAGCTTAAAATAGTCAAAATCATGGAAATCGTCGGAATGCAACGAAACCAAAGCCAACTTCTGCGGAATGGCTCATAATGATGGAATATGATCATCGATACAATATGGACCCCACAATGCCTCTCAAATACCCCTGTACTCGCTATAACATCCATCTGGCTACTCTGGTCATCATAAATCTCTACACTGTGATGATGTCCCAAAGTGGGGACATTACAGCTTTTGAAGGGATTAAGAAAGCAATCAGTTCCACATCGGTTTTGGTGAAGATGGATTTTGAGAAGGAATTCATGATATATACTAATGCCACTGAGGAGGCAATTTTTGTTGTCCTCATACAAAATGATGACCAATGAAATGAAAAACCAGTGGATTACATGAGTCAAAGTTTGTTTGATGATGAATTTAAATATTCTTTTATTGAGAAACATGCTTTCTCTCTTGTTAAAGTTGTTGAAAAATTTCTCCACTTCATCTTAGGTAAGCATACGTTGGTAAAAGTCCCTTTACCTGCTATCAATTGTTTTCTTTCACGGACTTAAATTTTAGGGAAGCTTTCACATTGGCTTGCCAAGATCCAGGAGCATGATTTGAATATTGTGACTTCTACCACTATCAGGGGACATGACTTATCCCTTCACTTAGCTCAACATGCTGAGAATAGTGAAAAAAATGATGAAGAGGATAGTTCCCTATCAACTCTATTTTACATTGATAATTAGATCCTCCCTGTGTCTGAACATCCCTAGTATAAAAATTTAATTTACTACTTACAGAACCAAAGGTGTCTAGACAACTTAGACACTCACTAGAGGAGAAGGCTTCATCTTGAATCTACAAGATACAACATTATAGGAGACTTCTTGTTTCAAAGGTCTGTTGATGGTGTGTTGCTTCATTGTGTAAACAATGAATATGAACAAAAACTCTTGCAAGAAACTCATGGATCTTCAAATTCTGTCACTCATGTAGGAGGTAATTTTTCTGCTAAAACCATTGCTTTCAAGATTATTAGAAAATAATACTATTGGCCTTCAATCTTTCGTGACTCTTATGTTTTTTCGAGATCTTGCAACAAGTGACAAATATTTTCTAGGAAAGAACGCCTTTCAACCATGCCATTACAACCTCTCCTCCCAAACTTTCCCTTTTCAAAGTGGGGATTGGATTTTATTGGTCCTATTAATCCTCCGTCTTCAGCAGGACAAGTTTTTATTTTGACATCCACAAACTATTTTAAAAAATGGGTTGAAGCTATCCCTCTTAAGCATTCAATAGATGATTAAGTAATTTCTTTCCTTGAAAATAACATTTATTCCATATTTGGTCTTCCATTGGAAATTATTATGGACAATGGTACCCCTTTCATTTCTGCTAAGCTGACCCAATTTTTGGCTAATTCGTGGGTTAAAAATTTCACCTCATCAACTTATTATCCCCAAGGAAATGGGAAAGCTGAGTCTACCAACAAAAATCTGGTAAGAATCGTCAAACGGCTTATCGAAGATAAGCCTCGTGAGTGGCACACTCTCCTCACTTATGCCCTTTGGGCAGATCAAACTACCACCAAGGTAAGCACAGGTTGCACTCCTTTCCAACTTGTTTATGGTCAAGAAGCCCTCCTTCCAACTGAGTTGGAGATTTCTTCCTTAAGGTTGATGCTACATATCGAAGAATTAAATTCTTCCAATGTTTCACAAAGGATAAACGCACGCCTAGATTTGGAAGAGCGGAGGATGTTTACTTTGGATAATATTAAAAGGAGACAACAAACTGTTAAGAATTATTTCAACAAGGGTGTCAAGACTGTCAAATTTAGGGTCAATGAAAAGGTATTGTTGTGGGATTCAACTCACGCTAATAGGGGAAGACATTCAAAATTTCAAAAATTATGGTTGGGTCCTTTCAAGATCAATTTTGTCTTAGGTACTAACTCTTACATTCTAAACTATTTACAGGAGAGATTGTTCTCCTACAACACTAATGGTTCACACTTGAAGCATTACGTGGAACCAACTTAAAAAGATCTAATGTTGTTTGGATTTTTCTATATTTTAGTAGTCTAGCTCTGCTTTCAGTTTTTCACGATTTTTCTTTTCTTCTCACAGTAGTTTATTTCTACTTTTTGTTTTAAACATTTCCTACTCCTTTGGCATTTCTGTCATTTTATTTCTATTGTTTTAATTCTTGCAATTTTATTTCTATCAAGATTTTTGTTTCTTTCCATCTTTTACTTGATTTGGTCAAGAATAAGACGTTGGATCAGTTCTGCCACAATGAAACTCTTGCAAATCATTTTTGGTCAATAACAATCAAGCTTACACAGTTGTTATGATGTTCCCCTGAAGACACACTTGAGATTTCTATCTAACTTCACTGTTGTCTTTTAAAGAAATCGGTTATCTCCCTCTTCTGCTTTCCATTTCTTCATCCATTGAGAATTTCAAAGGGCAAGCTCATAATTTTTCTCCTTGAAATAAAAGAGAATATTCTGGTTGAATGATTATGCATACAAGGATAAACCCCCTCACACTTCACATTTTTCATGAGTTATTCCCAAATTCCCGGTCATTTTTCCATTAAATCCACTCACTTCCCCCTGTTGCATAATTATTCTGGTTATATCTTCTAAATTTATTGTTCTTGGTCTCCGAAACCATGAGTTCTGAGTTGTAAATTTGTTGAAAACAAATTTCCCTATGGAGTCTCCGGTTTGTTGAAAATTAAAATCGCAACGAGGATTTTGCCTGCAAAGTATTGCTAAAGCCTATTAATTATAAGCTACTAATATATATAATACTAGTAGGTTGGACCCCCTTGTAGGTTGGAGGATCAGATCGGTTTCTTATTTGATGTTTTTACTATTGTTCGACACTGCTTACGGGTTTGAGAATGATTGATGATCAATGTTGGTTCTATTCGCGACAAATGGATGATGGATAATGCATGTTTGTTCTCTTTCTCTAGGCTTGAATGCCATGTCGTCATGGCTTATGATATTTGTTGTTACCTTTACTATTTAGTCCTGAATTTATTACTTGTGACACCTGCAAAAGATACATGTTAGTAACAACAAATAAAGAGCAATTGAAAGGAAATAAAACAATATAAACAAAAATTCAAAAGGAAGAAACTATACTATACTAATATGCTACATTATATGCATTGGAATTAAAATGATCATTCTTAATCCTAGCTAACAAGTAATATCTATGTGATTTATTGAGTTACATGAAAACATGGTTGATATGAGTTATTGTATAGTTGGAAATGGTAAGATATGATGTGGGTGGCGTGTTTGACAAGTGATGGATGTGGGTTTCGATGTATAGTTTAATTGAATGAATTAATGGATTAGTGGGCTGGCGTGTACTAAGGAATTGAATGAATCGAGGTTGGAGGCAACATGCATTTACTGCACATCACTCCATACCCTCCCACTAGACGTCACCGTGGCTTGGCTATTATTCAATGGTGATCCTTTTGGTTAAGCTCCTATTTTCAAGCAAAGGAAGAATTGCTCGGCCAAGATCACATTTTTAAGGTTTTCGTGGTTACAAGTATGTCTTTTCACCATCCATGAACCCACTCTGGTTATGAAATAAATATTGTCTCGGTGATGTATGGGTCTGTGATTTTCTTAAGTCTAGCAACTGTGTCAATTGGTGATATTGTTTTGGAATGAATGGTTGGTGTGGTTTTCAATGAAATAAGGTTTAAAGTCACAGTTTTATTGATCGTTCTGAGTGTTAGAAGCCATGAAGGCCCTCTGTCATCCTTATTGGTCTTGGTTGAAGGGTTTTCATTTGGTCCAGGTTGGTTGGTCGTCTCCACACATTCTTATCACCATACCCAGTCGTTTGTTGTTATGGGCTTTACTGGGTTTGAAACACCTTGTGTCACTGCACATTGTTTCACTTGGGTATGGGTTCGTTCATGTTACTGATGTTTGCGCAGTGGGTTATGATGACTATTTTTCCAAAGGTCTTGCTTAAGGATGATTGCTATTTATTGGCTATGTTTATCTAAGCATTCTTCGGTTGATTGGGAAAACCATGAGGGTCATACCTTACATGTTCTAAGTGTTGTTACAAGACCAAAATAGAGCCTTACTCCTCTGTTCATAGTCTCTCTTATCACAAGAGTTTTCACCCTGTATGCGACGTTATTGGTGGTATACACTGTGTGTGTACCGTTGGTCTTGGAGGTTCTCACCCGATGATGGGAGTCGACACAAGTCTCCCTTTGTTGGTCCATAGAGAGAACCCTTGTTTTCTTAAGCCTAGTTTTTTATAAGAGGGAACAGTATGTCTTGTCAGGTATACTATTGATGGTTATGAATTGGTGGTGTATTGTCGACAGTGTTTGATTACTGGCTCGCCCCCATTGATTATGTTGACAATGGTGTTGGTTTTGGTATCTAGTCACTGCATTGGTTATTATAATCAAATGGATAAGCTCAACATGGTTAATCGGTTTAATGAAGAAATGGGATTGAATACACAGTCATTGTCTTTTACATTGTGATTGTTGAATTGTTGACCCAACATTAGTTTTAATTGGTTAAGTCACAATAATGCTTCTTGCGTGATGCATGGCTATGTGTGGCATACCTATAGCATGTTAAGTTGAGTTAATGATTGTTGTGGCTGTTAAATTTCCATGGGAGTATTGCAATTGTAGCGATTATGGTATGTCCATCCACTGTATATGCTATGGATATTATTGATTGCACCATCAGAGATGGTCATGGGGTTTTAAACAAAATGGTTTTGTTGCAAGTTTGATCAATTTATGAGATGAGATCAGGCTTACTATTGCTACCTCGTTATATTGATTGATAGCCCAACATTATGGATGTTTAAATTCATAGTAGTTGGACATGTATAGTCATAAAGATACTCTACATTTTTTCGAATGGTTTGTGTATTCCAAGCATAGTATGAGTTAAAGTGGTGATTGTTGTATGTTAGTTTAAATAGAAAGTCAAGAATTAAAATATGGATCGTTTTGTTTGAATGTCCACTATGTATGTTTAATGAATATCATGCATATTAATGGAGATAGGCATGGGTATTGTAGCAATATGATCTCATTACAATTTAATTGTTAAGTGGGCTTGAGGAAAGAAATCAGGTGTGATTTTAGTGTATGTGTTGAGGAAATGATTCTGGACAGTGGTTGATGTTTTGATAAGACAAATTGAAACAAGTGAGTGTGTGTTCATTTAGAAATTGTTTAAATGTTAACTGGGACAATTCGGAATAAACATAAATCTTACAAGTTATTGTGAAAGGCATATTGTCTTGTTTTGATGACACTACATTAATGATTTAATTGCGAACAGTGAGCAAGTAATACACAAAATTGATTGGGTCATACACATTGGTTGTTTAAATAATCACAATAATTATTGGTTGGTGTTGGATCTTTTTCATTTGATATAGAATGGTTATGGATTACTTAATTAATTTTATGAACAATATCCTCTCTCCTCCCTACCATTTTCTCAATTTTAGCTAATTACAAGCCCATCGCCTCCCACATTTATTTTTCACTCCCTGTTCTTAAAATTTAATTACATTTAATAAGAATTTTGTATTGAAGCAATTTGAAATCGCAGTTTCTTGATTGTATCATGGTGATGTTTTATTTGTTTTGCATTACATTTTATTGTTTGTTGTATTTGAGAAGTAACCATGTTTCTTTCCCCCCTCATTTTATCATTTTTCGCTCAATACAAACCCCTCGCATATCCCAGGACCTTTTGTTCATCCCCTTCTCATTGACAACAGTTAAACAATTTGTATGGATTGGATTGCATGAGTCTAATATGATGTTGGGCCAAAGTCTATTTCATATTTTTAAAGAGTTATCATGTATGGTTGTTAAAGAAACTATTTTATAATAAATTATGCATACAGGAATGAGCTATTCAAATAAAAGGACAAAAACCAAGGCCCAGTATGCCCCTGACAAAGGGAAAGCCACTACTGCCCCTTCCTCACCTTCACATGACTCTGATAAATCGGTGTCCTCCCGCATGCAATTGATGGACGATGGTTCTCGTGTGATCAACGAGATTAGGTATTAAGGCTCCACACAGCGTAAGGAAAATTCAGAGAGTTTAAAAGGTGATAGTAGCAGGAAAGGAAAGATTGCTTCACAGATTGGAAAATATGGATTTTAAGTTTATTTATTTATCTATTGTTTAGAACAGTTGACTTCATATTTTTGGACATGGGGCTTTTGGGATATATTGGTAATATATTTTTGAAAATAATTTCAAATGTCAATGAGATAAATTGTCAAATACGAATGTGATGATAGGAGTCACAAGGAGGGGTGTTTTTCTTAATTAACTAGTTATGTTATGATTGTTAAGAACAAAATGGAGTCACAAGGGGTACCACCTACTAGTTACTATTTATTTAAAACCCTTATTATGATTTATTGCTTTTCCCCCTTAACTTAAATTTGCTTGAGTTTTTAGTTAAGTTAACTAATGAGGTAGTTCAAATACTTCAACCAATTCTAATTTTCTTAAAGGTAAAAGGAAAGGGAGGAACAAGAGGAGGATAGAAGGAGAAGCATACTAAGGTTTTCTCTTTGAGTTTATGTTGAGATAGTTCAGTTTTTATTCATTCCTTAATTTATCACAAGCCTAATTATTTTTTATGATAGCAGGCTCTTATTGTAGACAACAAGATTCAGGGTTGAATTACATCATTCAGACACTTTTTTTCAGAGGTGTTGATCTATCTTTGATAGTCTAGGTAGACTTGTATGTTTGTGAATTATTTTTCATGACCAACAAAGACTATTGTGCAGAGTCGAGTGGGAATCAATCTGTGGCAAGTTGATCCATCTTTTAGAGTTCAGTTTTTTATTTTATGTCAGAAGTCCTTTTGTATGTTCCATCGGGGATGTCTAAGTTTGACTTTGGTCCGAAATTTCTCCATGAAATTTTGTAAAGAGAATGACTCTTTGGTGAATTGGAATGAAATAAAGGATTTATTTATGTCTCATCTGTCTTGATTATCATCTTGGTGTCTTTACTTCTATCTCTACATTTATTTTCAACAACTATTATATTCAGAAAATCATATTAAAATGAATTTTCTAGCAAGCTTTTATTTGTGAAAAAGACTAGCCTAAGCACTTGTAATCGATACTTGTTATTTAGGATTTTATTTTTTATGGCTATAAACATAGGGTGACATTCCTGTCTATTTTTATTTAGCCAAGAAGAATCTGAAAATGCTTGAGTAAGATCATTTCATATATTTTCCTCAACACACATGAGTTCACTCTTCAGGCCTAACAACCTAGTTCTTCGATAGTGAAACTCACACTAGAGTTCACTCTTTAGGCATGGAAACCTGGTTCTTCAATAATGAAAATCACATAGTAGTTCACTCTTTAGGCCTGACAACCTAGTTCTTTGAAAGTGAAACTCACACATGAGTTCACTCTCCAGGCCTGACAACCTGGTTCTTTGAAAATGAAACTCACCCTCTAGGCTTAGGCATCCCTTTCATTGTTATACAGTTCCTCAGGCGATCCATCATTTTCCAAGGTGTTCTCACACATAAAAATTCCAACTTTCTGCTAGACTTCCACTAGAAATATATAACATGTGGAAATCATTCCATTTGCATTACATGCATACAATTAGTATGGGACATCATCATATAATTATAAAATTTCAACCCTGTTTTACACAAGATTTTTTTTCCCAAATATGAGTATTTTTTCTCATAATTGTTTGGCTCTTGCAGCAGTAGATATCATTCTTCCTTATGGGCATACATAATTTCCATATCCAATACCATTCTGAGTGCAATTTTCTCAATTCCATGCAGCCAAACAAATTGTTAATATATCGTAACAATTTTCAATTATTAATTTCTCAAATCTGGTTATACAGGAAAATAAAAATTCCCACACATGAGATTTATG